>VUQH01029713.1:2644-17473 GCA_015106775.1 Etroplus canarensis | reverse complement strand
GAGTACATCAGAGGGACAGCTCATGTTGAGAAGTTTGGAGACAAAGTCAGAGAGGCAAGGCTGAGATGGTTTGGACATGTTCAGAGGAGGGATAGTGGATATATTAGACATGGGATGTTGAAGATGGAGTTGCCAGGCAAGAGGAGAAGAGGAAGACCACAGAGAAGGTTGATGGATGCAGTGAAGGAGGACATGCAGAGGGTTGGTGTGAGGGAAGAGGATGCAGGGATAGGGTGAGAAGGAGGCAGATGATCGGCTGTGGCGACCCCTAACGGGAGCAGCCGAAAGAAGAAGTCATATTATAGCCAATACCACATCCACGTTATAACTTGATAAATATCTTAAAACTGTAAGGCATTATTTAATTTTTATTTCTAAACAGAAGTTTTACTTCCTTACCTGTCAGATAGTCTGGTTCTGGATGTTATATTGCTGCTTCTCTTCCTCACTCTCAAGACCCTGTGGACATTTTATGGTGAGTGATGACAGGATGCTGCATCTCATTTCCAATAAACCTTTGTTCATAACAGGAACAGTCTGTTATTTCCTCGTTTAAAATCACTTAACGGCCCAGTGTGTGAGGTTTACTGTCGGTGAGAATCCAGGTTGCAACAATTGAACGCCTGTCCTTACCCTCCTCCCTCCTCCCTTTCCAATCATGTTGGAGAACCAAAGATAGCCACCGGAGAACAAATGGAGTCTTCCACGGCCACAATGCAATAGATGAATAAAATTTAGGGATTAAAGTTAGTTTTTACGCTGCAAAAGTAATAGATTATTGTCAACGAGTAATGAAAGTTATTCTGCATTGTTCAGTGATATTACTAACAGAAGCACGAAAGCTAGTATTCTGTATAACTGTAGAAGCATGGCAGTGCAACAAGTTAACTCCTATAGAAGGGGACCTGCTGATAATGCATATATAAATATCTTTTTGTAAGTGAAAAAAATATAAAAAATATTGTACTGCAGAGTGATTTTACATTATAAAAAGTATATGTAGTCTTATGAGGGATTAGTCTCCCCGGTAGCGTAGTGGTTTACGCATTCACCTTTGAAGCGAAAGGTCCCTGGTTTGATTCCAGGTGGGGGCACAAGCCCCTCTCACCATGGAGGGTTGCGTTAGGAAGGGCATCCGGTGTAAAACCTCTGCCAAATTATCAATGCGAATTAATCCGCTGTGGCGACCCATTGGTAGAGAATACAAGGGAGCAGCCAAAAGGTAAATTCAGTCTTATGAGGTATCACCTTAAATCTTATACACTGCACCTTTAAGATATGTTTTTGTCCTGAGTTTAGGTTGTGCTGCTCCAGGAGGTGACCAGTCTTTGGGGTAAACCCACAGACTGTTAATAAAGATGGCAGACATGTCACCACTTCCTCCCAAAGTGCAAAAGTGAAGCCAAAATAGGGTAGAAATGGGCGGTGCCAGCTTGTGCTCATGCGATCTTTTGCAACCATAGGACTGATGGTAAAAATTGAGCTAAATGGATGAAAGTGTTTCCAGAGTGTAGTGGTTTACACCTTTGCCTTGGGCCTGGTAAATACAAATCAACATGAATTCGGTTCATAGTGATAATCCAAGCATGTCATAATGATTTGCAAGACTTTGTATACATCGTACTGTTGCGAAAGTCAGGATGCCAATGTCGAAATTTCCACAACTTTCACAAAGGGTTACTGTTTGGTAAACCTTCATAACATGTCACAACAGTATCATAGACTGCTGCAATGATTTCCTAGATATCATAAACGTATCCTAATCTTTCCTAACCACATCAGGCTTGTTTCAGCAAATGTTTCCCTCAACGGAGTGTCATGCATGTGCAGTTTGAAAGCAGGTAGGCACCTCTTCTCATGAAAGTCATAAATATTTCTAACATGTCATGTAAATTTGTAACAATTTCCTTCTGCTTCCTAAACAATTCGTCACATTTTGGAACTTCATTGTAACTGGTTTGCAAGGAGTCCTAAATTCATCATACCCATTTCTTACATGTTTCATAAAAACTGACCGCTCTGCCACAAATCATCACGAATCTCATGTTACGCTGATTAATAATCAAATGTGCATAATTCTTGATTAATAGTACTGCAGTTGTGTCTGTTTGCGTCAGTGCTTGCCTATGTAGAGCCAACACAGAGGGGAATGCAACCAGTCCTGCTACGCCGGTGTGCAACCCTCCACAGCGCCAACTTGACGCAGATATCGCTGTGTGTAGGTCGAATACAGATTGGTTGAAAAGTAGGTTTGGGGCAGGAAAGGGAGTAACAGCAGTGTTCCCCGCGTAGAGGGAGATGCCTGAAAAAACATCAGAGATAATAAAAAAAGCAAACTGCATGGAAATCATAGCTAGTAGCTGCTGTGACACATTTCATTGTTTATTACACCGGTTTCACTTCAGTCTTTGTCATGGTTGGCTGAATGACCAACAATAGCAAGCAAGAGTAGCCCACAGACCAGTTGTTTGTGACAGTGCCCCCTGGTGACGGTAAACGGCTACAACATGTAGACGATGGTCTGCGAAGCTGTGCGTAGACTCTCAGAAGGACCAGTGCGGTACTGTAGATGAGCCATAAGTGGGAGCTCAGCTTAACACACAACAGGTCCCTGGTTTGCAACCAAGAGGAGACGCAAGGCCAACCTTGGGGGGTACTCCTGGTACCTGTCCCAAAGCCCTGATAAATGGGAGGATTGCTTCGGGAAAGGCATCTGGTGTAAAATCTGTGCCAAATCCCATATGTTCATTCATTGCTGTGGCGACTCCTTGGGGAAAAAGGGTGCAGCTGAAAGTACCACTCTCATTTGTGGTCCTCAAAACACGAAAACAATTTTTCTGTGGTGGAAAGTGACATTCCACCGGTTAAACTGCTTGTTTAAAATCAGACAAGTAAAGCTATACATATAAAATACTTGAGCTGATCAGGAAATGTAATATGGGTGTTCTGTATTTTGCCCGCTGCTTCACCTGCCTAATGAAGGCGTGTCCGTTAACTGTTTTCCTGAAAGAAACTGTAGAAGGAGAAAACAACCTTACTGGTCACTGCTAGAGTATACTGGCATTTTGTCTGCATGGAGGCCGGTGTTGAATTCCTACCACTGTGTCTTCTCATCATTGAGCTAGCTTTATGTTTTCACAAGCGCCTCGGCGCAGCTACTACCGGCCTTGTAGCCCCACCTGTCGTTTTTGCCGCCGGCTCAGAGGGAAAGCAAAGTTTGGCTGGAACAGCTGGTTGCCTTGGCAACGCTTTGTGCCACAGCAGTGGATTGGAACAGGAACTGGCCTATCCATGTCAGTCTGCAGGCAGGATCTGGGCCATGCCTTGTGTTAACAGATTATCTGATTTCCATTCAGACAGCTCGGGTATCAGCCCCACTCCTCCGTTCTCTGGAAAAGCGACCCCAGCCAGCCTCTTTCTGAAAGCCCCCAGAGCCCTCCTCTCTTCTCCCATTTCCTGTCTTAATTACGCACTCCTTTGTGCCGTTGTTTTTTTTCTTCCCTCCCTCCTCCTCTCCTGCCTCCCCTTCTTCTTCTCTTGATCCCTCACCCCCCTCCCTTCTCACTGTCTGTCTCTCACTCTCTTTTTGTGAAGAGATGAGGACCAAGATTTTGAAGTTTGAGGTCTGTTGTAGGGACCGTCCTAGGCTCTCCCCCACCGCCACCTCCCGCAACTCAGCTCCCCTTCTCCTTTCCATCGTCTCTTCACCTGAAAGGGAATACTGTGTTTTTGATGCATAAAAGGCTTGGCGCTGTCAACAGGATGAATCCACCAGGGCCCATGGAAAACATGCTCAGTTACAGTTTCTCTGAAAGGGAAGAGGAGGGGGAAGAGGAAGGTGGATGGGTGAGTGAGGGAGGCAGCTGGAAGGGATTACTGTGCAGTTTCATAGGCAGCACAATTACAAACATACCAAGTGTTAACTTGGCTGTGTAGCATAACACCAATGATGATGCTTTGGTTCTAGAATTGAAACAAGCCTTTTCTTTCTTTCTCTTCTTTTGTGGTGTTTGTGTGACAAGTGTGTGTCAAATGTTCACAGGGTGTTCACAGCTGTGCAAAGTTACGTTCAACTCCTCGGATCCCTGAGCAGGTAAACTGAAGGCTAGGTGCAAAGAAAAATAAGGGGAGGGGGGGAATAAAAAAGGGAAGTTGTTGTAAATGCAGTGAGCCAAGTGGGCACCTTTCCTATAACAGAAACAGGTTTGTCACCATCCTGCATGGGATCTGGTTACCAAGCCGGGGCACTGAGGCAAGACCAAGAGTGGGTGACCTTGTCTGTGGAGAAATCTGACACAGGTTTTCACATGCTGGGTGGGGGATTTTTTTTCTTTATCCTCCCTCCCCCCTCGCTTTGTCCTGTTATCTCCTACAGTAGGTGGCTAATTGCTTAGATGTTGTCGATTACATTTAGTGTGCCGGTCTTATAGTGCAGTCCTACATAAAAGCAGGATATGGTTCAACTATACTCAAATGCTTCAGCTGATTCTTTAGGAAAGCCACATAATTTGGGGGAATTAGTTAACTTAATAAGAGTATACAGAATTAATTTTAGAATTGATGAAACTTTTCAGCTATTTGTCTCCACAAAGAATTCAAATGTAGTAGAAAATTAGCTAAACATAAGATGAAATTGAGGCTATTATATGCTCATGTACAAGGTCACGATTTTTATTTTAGGGGGTCTACAAAATTTGTCTAACACGCTTTGATTTTTAACATACACATTTTTCTCATGTACATTACTGTGCCACCTCTTTTCACAGTTAAAGTCCTGTCTTTGCCTCCCAAAAATCCCAATGTGCTTTGATGGGTTGGTTGGCTCAGTAGCATTTGTTATTGACAGTAATTCTGTGAGTGCTAGCATCAACCTCTAAGAGTGGTCCTAAGAAAGAAAGACAGGCAGGAAAAAGCAACAGATTCAAATTACAAGTGAATTTTAAATCCAACGGTCAAATTGTGAACGAAGTGCAGCCTTTCAGCTTGAATTCAAGGAGTTTGACAAAAGAACTGCATTAACTAGTGAAGTTACAGCCATTTTTATTCGTCGTCCATTTCGAGAGGCTCAAAAGTAATGGGATGGTGTAACATAGTACTTATTTATTCTTAATTCTTTTGTATATTTAATTTTTAATCTTATACTTTTCAACATTGCATTTGCACCGAACACCAAAACAAATTCCTGGCACTGTAAAGTGTTCTTAACTGTACCTAGCAATAAACTGTTTTCTGATTCTGATTTTGCTAAGTTTAATGATTGTTTTTATTACTTGGATAAAAATGCTTTACATTCAGTATTTGCCTTAAGCCGAGAAGCCAAGAAGCCATGGACGTCACCAAATGCAGTGTTTCCTCCCTTTAGATGCCCTGCCAGGAATTTACCACAGTCGCTTTCAGTTGCTGCTCTTTTCTGGGTCCCTCTGCCTTTGGTTTCGTCTTCAGTAACTCAAAAGCAGCTCTGTTGGATTGAGCTCATTATCCATTTGCAATGTAAAACTCTGTCCAATCAGCTCTGTTGCATTTGACTGAATCTGAACAAAGAGTATAGCCCTGTACACTTCAGGATTCATCTGCTACTTCTATCTGCAGAAATAAACTCTAGTGACCTGGTTCCTTTGGCAGCCATACATGCATGTGCCATAACATTACCTCCACCATGTTTGACAGATGATGTAGTATTCTTTGGATCAGAGCTGTTCCTTTCCTCCTCCATACTTTTTCTCTTCCCATCATTCTGGTACAAGTTCACTTTAGCTTCATGTGTCCAAAGAATTTTAAGAAACCATTGTTATTATTATTCATTTTGTTTTTTTCCTCGGAACTAGGCAGGCTCTGTTAGATGTTTTCTGGCAAAATCTAATCTGGCCTTCCTGTCCTTGAGTGTAACCAGTCTTTTGCACTTTGTTGTAACTTTATATATAAATTCTCTTGATTGACTTTGTTAATGATACATCTGCCTCTTTGAGAGTGTTCTTGAATTGGCTTGATGCTGCAAAGGGTTTTTCTTAACCAGATAAAGTATTTTGCAGTCACTCACTTTAGTCGTCTTCCGTGGCCTTCCAGGCGTTTCGGTGTTGCTGAGCTGGCCAGTGCATTCCTTATTTTCAAGATTGCTCCAAATTGTTGTTCTGGCCTCTCCTAAAGTTTGTTCTATATCTATGATAGGTTTATTTTGGGTTTTTTTCCCCTAATAATGGCCTCCTTCACTTGCTTTAACACTTTGAACCAACTACACATCCTTTATCTGCTTAGTTTTTCATGAATTAACAAGGGAACAGTCCTCAGCTGCCTGTGAAACTGCTTTTCAGTCAATTTCCCCATTACTTTTGAACCTCTGAATGTGTATAAAAATTCCTGTAACTTTTAAACAGTTAATGCACTTCTTTTGTTAAATATAATTTATGGTTACATGGTGACACTAAACGTTGTAGTAGTACTAAACTCTTCATGGTTGCCTTGGAAGGCCCATTGAACCATCTAACCTATAATAAGTAAAAGTGTACCAGATCCGGATTTACTCCAAAAGTTAATCACCTGTTGGTTTTTGTGTTAAATCGTCTGTTATTTTTGCATAATCCTGCTAACTAATAAACGAACTGGACCAAAAACATAATTTCCTTGGCAGAAGAAACACATACCTGTTGACTTTGTTAGCTTAATAACCACTGAATTAATCCAGTAAATCTACTAAGATTAACTGGTTTTTATCTGTTTTGTGCTGCTCCTGTCAAATGTTTTCTATGAGGTACCATGTGTTCCTAACTGACAAGTGTACTTTACTGTCTAAATATAAAATTATCCAGAATTTTAAAGGACGAAATAGCCAATAAAGTTTGTTCTAGAGCTTCGAATTTGCTGGTCAGAAGGGTTATTTTTTACCTCTGCCAAGAAGGTCTATTTGTTATAAGGATTATGCAAAAATAACGGATGGATCGGCCCGAAAAGTTATCAGAGGTGGGGCTTGGTGAAACTTAAAAGTGATTAACTTTCGGAGTGGATCTGGATCCACATCTGGATGCAGGACTTTTTGAAGGATTCTTCAACATTATGAGATTGGGCTGTTCATTTATGGCAGAGGTATGCGGTCTTGGACTTCTCTTGTTTTCTTTTTAACCTGTGTGTACTGTATTATCGCTCATACCACCTCCATAAACCGAAACCGAGTTGCAGTATTAAGATAACAAGTGTCTGCTCAGCATCTGCCAGGCAAACTGCAAAGTGTCTTTGTAGTATATTGCATCACATGGACTAAACGTTGGTATCTGGTAGCCAGAGTATTAAAATGGAAGTATAACAAAGGTTGTCCAAGCTGAGTCTTAGCCATGATAAGTGTTTTTACAGTCAGGATACAGCTGTGTCTGATTGCTGTGTATTCAGCTTCCAACTCTTTCATCTGAAGTGTATTGTATTTTGCATTTTGGGTGCTCTCTACAATACCCCAAAACCCAAGATGTTGGCTTTACTTTTTTTTTTTTTGTCCAGGTGAGTACATCCTCTCCCGAGAGTGTAAAAGGCATCATGGCTTACATAATGATAGAGGGATTAAGTGGAGAGTACTGTCTTCTTTCCTACCCTGTCTTTCTCCACCTTTAAGGTAGTGTCTCGCTATGTTAACATGTGCCCTGCTTTTTGTCTCTCTGGACAGAAACTTACACACAGTGATGTAGAGACACACACTCACCCCTCTAAGCTTGGGATGAGGGTAAACAAGCTAATGTTTAGATTTTACGGAAGTGGAAACTGATCTGGCCGAGTCGGCTCTGTCACTCAGCAACGTGTCTGTTTATGTTTTTCTCTTTGTTAAGTATCTGCAAGTGGCAGCATATGTGAGCATTCAATTCTGTGTGTGTTTTTGTGAGCTTGTACACATATCTCAGTCTGAAGCCTTTGTATTTAAGCACGGAGAGCAGTTGCAAACAGGTTGTTGTGGAAGCAGTTATGCCTTCCACCGCAGGGCTTCATGAAGTTGTTGATGGTTGGGACCGTAGACATAATGGAGGTAAAGACAGATGAAATAATGGTTTGATTGTGAAGCTAGTAATGCTGGTGTTGATGCTCATGAAAACCACTGGAGTGGCATCACAAGCCAAAGTTGGCAAAGTTTTGGCAGTTTACTGATCTGGAGCATTAAGATCTGTGTTAACACAATGCCAAAATTGTCCCAGAAGTGGATGTCCCAGCAAATGCTCCCCAAAGTCAGAATGCAATGCACAAAAAAAGCAAAAAAACAAGAGCCACATCTCAGACTCTACAGGCCCTCAGTTAGCATGTTCAGTATTAAAGTTCAGGACAGTACAGTTAGAAAAAGACTGAACAAGTATGGCTTGTTTGGAAGTGTTGCCAGGATAAAGCTTCTTATCTCTAAAAAACAAGTCAACACAGCTTAGGTCAGCAACGTTTCATCTGAACAAACTACAAGACTTCTGGAACAGGTCAAAGTGGAGATGTTTGGCCATAATGCAGAGTGCCACATTATCAAAAACCAAAGACAGCATATCAGTACAAACTGTCTTGTACCAGCCGTCAGACACAGTAGTGGAGGGGCGATGATTTGGGCTTGCAATACAGCTGCGGGACCTGGGCATCTTGCAGCCGTTGAGTTGACCATTAACTCCTTTGTATACTGAAGTATTCTACAGTCAAACATGAGGCCATCTGTCTGACAACTAAGATTGGATCATACGACAGGACAATGATCCCAAGCGCAGTAGCGAATCTACAGCAGAATTTCTGAAAAAGAAAAGAATGAAGGTGTTGCAATCGCCCAGTCAAAGTCCAGCCCTCAACCCAATTGAAATGCTGTGACAGGACCTTAAGAAAGCTGTGCATAAAGAAATGCCTGCAAACTTCAATGAACTGAAGCAATGTTGTAAAGAATAGAGGGCCAAAATTCCTCCACAATGATGTGAGACTGAAAGTCATACAGAAAATGATAACTAAGTATTGCAGATTCTATAGCCTATTGAATCATGTGGCTTAGTTAGTTTTCACAGTACTGCATAGAGTCCTTATTAATAATTGTATATACAGTCTTTATGTCTGTGTAATGACAAATATTTTCTGAGCATGTTGGAAATGTCATAAAAGAGGTGGATTTTCCTTTGTTGCATGACTCACTAGTAATAAGACGAAACCTCCTACAAAGGCTACCAGATAACTGATGCGTCAGGCGTTTGAGCGTTGTCTTTCTTTTTCACATGCCTGCATGTGTTGCCCGCATTAAAAAGACAAGATGGAGTAATTCTGGACATGATCTTAATTGTGATGGTCTTATTAATTCTTCTGTGAGTGAATGGTAGTACATGCCTGTCTTTAAAATTAAAATGCAATGAAACATGGCATTTGTCGTGACTCCGGTATACTCGTTTAGAATTGCTATAACTACACGTGGAGTCTCTGTCAAATTCTTCAAAGCAATAATCCCTGAAGTCTTCCTCTTTTCTCGTCTTTTTTCCACCACTGCATCCAGAGGACGACAAGGGCTGTCAGAGAAACACAAAGCACTTAGGGTTGCGTGTTAGGAGCCGCCTGAATGGCACCAGGCCTAACGAGAGCCCGGCAGGGACCCCGAGGTGGGCCTGGCACCTGCAGTCTGTCTCTCGGGGGGAAGTGGGGCCTCTGTGTCTGTGTGTAGAAAAGGGATGTGCGAAGTGTGTTTCTGTATGCTGCAAATGGAGAGTTTTTGTCCAGATCCATATCATTTTTACATGTATTTCGGTTGGGGGCGCAATTGAATGTCATTGTCCACTGCCATAGATTTAACCTCTATAAGAGTGTTTAAGCAGCTCATTGCCAATATTTTTTTTGCAGATACATCATCTCGCATCCTCTTCCATCAAGAGTTCCCTTTTTTAAAAAAAAAACTAAATAAATATGAGTTTAACTGAACTGTAATCATACAATATCTGATTTTAAGGTGGTGCTGGTGTCACCAGAAAGTTATTGTAAGCATGCATACTACTTCAAGTCGGCAGATTTGTGTGTTTTTGTTGGTCTGTGTCTGCTAGATGGAATTCAGAGACCGTTTCACATTCCTTCACCTCCAGCCCATCTACATGCACACTTGGGCACACAAGCACATGTACCAGAAGAATACCGAGGGTGACAGTAGCACTGCAAGCTCAGAGCCATGATTGAGACAAATGAACAGAGCCAGACGACCTGTTGGAGGAAAAACTCTGCTCATTGGCTGTTGCTGCTGATTTGCTTGCGGCAGCGACTGGACCAAGGAGTTTGGAGGGTGCCCACAGGCTCCGGGGCCCGTTATGGAAACCAGACCTGACGAGTTTACACCGAACGCAAGGCTCCGTAGAACTGAACTGTGAACTGTGGACAGCTCACAGGAAACGCCTCTTTGTAAAGCAAACATACATGCGTTTTATGGCAGCCGCCTTACTGCGTTTTTATTTTGGGCTCCAGTGACTCGACTTTTCAGCATGGTCTTGGTCTTATTTCCTCAGCTTTTCTTCACTCCTGTCCTGTTGCAAAACCCCCACAAGCACGCACACACACTCCTGTAACAGCTACTTTCAAAATACAGCCTTTTTTGTCATTTGCCATTTTTATTTTCACAGAGGTGTGAGGACCAGCCACCCTGTGTTGTTTTGACAGAATTGAGGACTTTATTGCGGCCCCCGTGGCAGCTGTATGGGTGTAGGGTCTGCACCTCCCCGTCCTCGCCCTCCAGACCCAAAAGGAGCAGCAACACAGCTGCTGCTACTTCTGT
The DNA here is from genome assembly GCA_015106775.1 of Etroplus canarensis. NCBI lineage: Eukaryota > Metazoa > Chordata > Actinopteri > Cichliformes > Cichlidae > Etroplus > Etroplus canarensis. The sequence continues at coordinate 6,747 of VUQH01029713.1, read as the reverse complement.
TCCCCCTTCCTCCCCAATCTCAGCCCCTTCACCTGGACTCCATATGATAATGACCCTTATACACACACTCTCTCTCTCACACACACACACACACACACACACACACACACACACACACACACACACACAAAAAGTAAAAGAGGTTAGGCATCTAATTCTGTAATAACTCTATGTTCAGCTACGGTGTGCACGCACATCTCATATGCACACCTATACAAAAGAGTGTGGTGTTATTAGGCTTTGAGTCTGACTGCTGCTGGGCCTGCACATTTTTTGGAAAGTAAGATGTCTGAATCTGTGATTCTCTAGGACAAACACCAGCTGTCTGTGTGTTAAAGGAAAGTTTTGGTCTCTAAAGCTCCTGTCCCTGCATGCCGACGTATGAAAAAATCTGCAAATACGCTGGCGTACATTGAATAAGTTATTAGTTAGTTTTGCATACGTTAACACGCTGAAGTACACCGGCATGCGTCATAGTACGGCGACGTCGCTGGAAAATTTTGAGCGTGGACAAAATTTCCGATGTATGCCAGCGTATGGCTCATGCGTTCCGCGTACGTGGCCCGTATGTTGCAGGTATCTTATGCATACAGTGACTCACGTTACTCATAGGTCAAAATACGTGGAGATAATACCTAGTGTACCCAAAACGTGTCAAACATCCCTCCAACGGATATTGACATTTGTAGACGTATTTGACGTATTCTGGTCGTACTGAACCTGTTTCTAACATACAGCTACCGAATAACGGGGTATGTGCTGCGTTTAAGGGAAGTGGTATAAACGGGCTTCAAGTTGTGAATGCCGGCAATATCACGTTCTATATATTTTAGCAATATATTATGTATACATCCATATAACATTGTTCTGCATATGCCAGCGTCTGAGGAATTTGAATGCGTCGACATACGCCTGTTAAATCGTGATGATGTGACAGGGCAGCTTTAGTCTTATTTTTTATGGTAACAGCAAACTCATTTAAATTCTTGAAATCTGGGAGCACAGTGGCATTTCTAAAAACTCGTGCTCCAGGACAAGAATCACGAACAGTCAAACAAACCAAACCAAACCCAAGATTGATCAGTGTTTTTGAACCCCGACCCAAAATCTTTTGCACAACGGCACTTTTTATCAACCATTTAAACAGCTTTACCTGATTTCAATCAACATTTAAATGCAATTGCTTTTAATTTTGCATGCAAATGCAGTCATTTAGATAAGTTTCTGCTGTAACAGCTAATGGCAGTGATGACCAGCAGTACGGCACTTAAAACACAAGTTATAACAAGTCATAAATATTATCTGATATAGGCCTTTAAGAAGAGTTTAGAGGGCCTTCCTTGCTGAAAATATATCAGTTCTTATTACTATAGAGCCCTTCATTTCAAGGTCTTTTAAACTAAAATCATTTTCATACCACATGTATTTGTTTTATGAAGGCCCCACACTTTTATACTTTATTTTGGAGTCAAATACTTTGAATAATTTGCAAATATCTTTTGTCCCAAGTGGCTTTCTTCTCCTCTGCCAAAAACGTATTTTTTTTTGTCGAAAAGAAAATATCGCTTGTTCAAATGGTTTATACTTTATTTTAAAACTCTAAATCTCCACTTCCTCTTGGCTGTGCAGAGTTATGTGGGACAGTAGGGGGTTAACAGCGGCAGAGTTATTTGGTTCTTGGACACGGTGGCCTCGCCTGCCGGATGCAAGTTTGACTCAAGGGCAAAATCCAGAGTGAAAGCCTCTCATGTTTTTGACTGGTTGCCAGCTCTGCTCTCTCTCCCTCTGCTGCTGCTCTCTGCATACTTACTTTCTTCCCCTGTCACTCTCATCCCTCTCTGCCCTGCCGTCCCCTCCCTCCTCTCCATGATTTACTCTCGCTTTCTCTGCGCTCCGTTCCTCCTCTGATCCTCTCTCACATCAAAATCAAGACTGACATATAAAAGCTCCAGTGTCCCTCTGAAAACAGCACGGCCCTGACTAGAATTATGTCACCTTTGTAAAAGGATGTGTTGCACAAGCTTTTCTGTAGCTGTACTGTAAATCAGGTTTGCGCGACGGAAGGAACTGAAAAACAGAGTCGGCTAATAGCCCGTCTTGTACTCCGGCGTAAATCACAGTGGTGAAATAAAGTTCAAGGGTGTTGTCACACACTTTGAGGACCTCTCTCTCCAAGAGTTTAGTTTAGAATATGTTGAATCCAGGAGTTAAAAAAAATTCTGTTCAGGTCAAGTCAGTAGTTCCTTCAAGCAGAAGTTCTGCAAGAATCATTGCAGTACCTTCAGGTTATAGGTGCCTGATCTCTGCAGTACTAAGTTATGCACAGAGAACACTACACAAAACACTGGTGCAATGTTTTTAATGACTTGCTGCTGCATGTGACATGCCCACACGCCCAGGTACGACTGAATTCCTTCAGTTTTTGTCTGGTAGCAAGTGAACGGTAATGAGCATTGATTAATGACAGGCACGACTGGTGTAGTGGGAGAATCAAAACATAACATTTCACAGAAGTGACATAGATGTTATTCAAGCTTGCAGTTACGCATGTTGCACAATTGATGCGAGACTCAGTGGGATTCTCATATATGGAAGGAAACTCCCTCTGCAACTACGGAAGAAACAAATTGGGTCTAGATTCACGTTTATGGCCAAAGTGTGTCTCCCTGAAGAGGATGGGACATCCATCAAACCACAGCCTTTGCATCAAACTCTACCGCATAACAGACTAGACTTTCAGGATACCCACCACGCTCAAAATATTGCTCTTCACCTGACAATAGCAAGCATTTGCCAGTATTCCGTTAGCATGCCGTGTTTGAAATCTGAGCGTTGACCTTTCTGTGAGCTCTGGGTTCCCATCGTGCTTTCTGCATTTTTTGTTTGGCGTGTGCTCTGAATATATCCAGGGTGGCCCGTCTCCGAGTCAGTATGACTCACCAAGGCCTCTAAGGATTGCAGACTGACAGGTTAGGGAGCCACATACAGCAAATGCCTTCGGGCAGGGAACAAAGTCAACTCACGTCTCCTCGGGCAAACCTCTTATTCATGCAGACAGCCTGCTACCTTGCTGTTCATGTGAAAAAGCACCAACGAAAAGAGCTGTTCGGTAAAGAGAGAGCTCACCAGATGTGCGGGGAAGAACTGAGTCATGTTCAGTTTCATGAACCTGGTGTTTCATTCTTCATTTGATCTGAAGGCGGTGTGAGTAACAAAGCAGACCTTGATCTTGATTTAGCCGCACCATGTCTGAGCTCCCATCTAAGAATAAGACACCTGAATTGCGGGGGCGTCCGTTTGTAAACAGTTTGTAGACATAGCTCAGAGCGGGTCAGATTGAAGCTGGCCAAGAATGTGCTCAGGAACAACGCTCCAAGGAAAAAATTCCCAGCATTCCTCGTTGGTTAAGTAGAGGTACCGGCCTTCGCAGATAGGAAGTCGTCTGTCATTAGGGGGTAATCACTTCTTGTGGAGGATTGCGATGCCTTGGAATGATTACTGTTGTTATCGGCAGTGAAACTTGGCGCGGAGAGAGCGGATGAGTTTTTTCTCTCCCCCTTTTGTCTCTTGGTTTTCAGTTTTTTTTGTGTGTGCGCGTGTGTGTTTTGATCAGCTTGACTGATTCAGTTTAGGCCCCAACGTTTTTTAAAAACCTTACTCAACGCTGCACCAAACATTTTGCCCTTGATTGCGCAGTCCACACTGCACGCTCTCCTAGATTCAACGGTATATAAATGGTTCTATGTTGACTTAAAGCTAGTTGGTATTTCTTACCTAGGGGCATTTCTAATTACTAATGGCTCATGTGTAATGATGCCTATCATGTCAGTGGTGCAACAAGGTGGATGCAATCAGTCATGCAGACTCATGTTAGAACAGCAGAGAATTTGTACAACCGTGTTTTGTCTGTGGTGGTTTGCTGTCTCCCGCACCACTTATCTGTGGTTCTTTGCAGGTCTTTGGTCCTGCAGTCCTTTCAAGTGGTTTGTCTGAGTCCTCTGGTTTTGGCTGTTTCTGTCCTCTTCCCTCTCGTCTCCTTCCCTGACTCTTTTTTTTTTTTTTTTTTCCTCTTTCCTTCTCCCCCCCCCCCCCCCAAATTTTCT
>VUQH01029708.1:0-26661 GCA_015106775.1 Etroplus canarensis | reverse complement strand
CCTGGATGATTGAGCATACATCAAGATATTTTAAACCACTTTGGCAAGGATTGCCTAAAGCTTGTGTCAGTATGAACAAACAGCACGAAGATGGCTGATTAACCACCTTTCGCCATTTTGCAATGCTGTGATTGCAGCCATTACCCAGCTCTCTGTGAATGATACTCGTGGCCTTTGATCCCTTGATCTTTGGCGCCTTGATCTGTGGTTGGTTGATCTATGGTCATGAGAATTTACATTTATAAGGCTGAAGAGTCCTGCAGTCAGTTGAGACTGAAGAAGTCACTTGGATGAGTGACGAAACGTTTCTCCTACGGAAAACTTTGTGTCCAGATGAACAGAATCAATTTTTGAAGTTTCAAAGCTAAAGCAGTTGTCCATGATAGTTCCCAAAGAGCGTGAAGAGTGCTGTTAGAAGAAGAGGTGACGACATGCTGTGGTAAAAGTTTAGTGTCCAAATCTTTTTTGAAAGATGTTAAGTAACTTTTTTAATAAGTATAATAAGACTATGGCAATAAGAAACAGTTATGAATTCTGTCAGTTTAATAGAATAAGAAAAGAAAAGTGTTTTTTTTCCTCATCATTAATTTTGTCCAGCCAAGGCTCTTAAATCTAATTAAATAATCCTCTCCATAGGAGGCTCCTGTGGGGTACCTTCTATCATGGTGTTGACTTAATTCACAGGACTTGTGGTCAAACACACAGATGTGACCAAGGCAACATTATGGACCACAGTGGATTAACTTCAAATTAAAATAACTAGCTGGCAGTTTGTCCAGAGTTCCATCTGGTTACAAATAGGTTCAGGAAGCCTTTAAAAAAATCACATAATGTATGTGAAATTCTACAAGTTCTTATTACAGTTTGATCAAAAAAGATAATTGTTTATTGTCTTTTATCCTCAAATAAAGGAATCAGATCTTGATAACACACACAGCACTACTCTGCTATACTCATTACAAGTGCATGACAATGCATTTTAATTAAGAGTCTAACACAATCAAAATGAGATTTGAGCATGCAGGTGTCGTCACCTGCTTTAATGATTGCGATGAAGAAACTGGAGTGGAAAATCTGTGCCCTAATGTTGAATTACTGTCTGATGAACACACTATAACAAGTAATGACTAATATGGCTATTATTGTGTAAACACACACTGGGAACTGATGAAGGAAGATAGAAACAAACAACAGTAGTAAACCTGTCATACTGACGACGCTGCTGGCAGAATGCTACAAAATAATAAGCTAACAGTATTTTTCACTTGCCACAGATCACTCTCCCTTTACTGTTATGGCCTCAGCTTGATTTTCTGAACATTTCCCTCTGACCTTTACGGTTGCCAAAATCCACGTGAGAGAAGAGATGAGCTGTTAAAAATGCTACATGCCTCATGGGCCCTTGGTTTTGCTTCATAGGGCAAAAATACTCTGTTCTTCCTTTTTGAGATGATTTGCTGTGGCATCATGCCATCTGTGAGGAAGTCTGGCAGAGATGTCTGTGGGTAGAGCAAGGAGCTTTCACCTTGTTTACATTTCTGTAAAAAAGAAAGAACAGTTCATAGTTTATCTACATAAAGTGTCATTGTTCTACACTAAGGCTATGGTTCCAAACCCTTTTAAGTGTTTTCATTTTCATTTCACTGAATCTTTCTTTTGTTCATACTGGAGCCTTATGTAGATGATTTTTTTTTAAAGTAAAAGTTAAAAATTCAGACAATGGACTCCTTTAGCAGTTTTCTGCTCTAACTGAGCACCCAAAGCACTTTTACTACAAGCCACATTCACGCCTTAAAAGTTCATTTTTATTATCAAGCACAATTTCAAACTTCAGTGGATTCATCGGGAGCAATTTGGGGTACAGTGTCTTGCCCAAGGATGCTTCGGCATTTACACTGGAGAAGCCAGGGGCTGAACTGCCAACCTTCCTTTTAGAAGGCGACCAGTTCTACCTCCTGAGCCACAGCCGCCCTATGGGCAAGACCCTTGCCTGAAATGGGATCTCCCATTCAAGATTGTTTTTACTTTCACCTCTGTTCCATTTTCAGTGTTGCTGCAATTGTAGATTACTCTGGTGAAGTCCAGTTATGTCCCGTTCTACATGTGCCTCTGGGCACTCAATTTCTTTCATTGTGTCAGCACAGAGATCCTTCCATTTGAGTTTTATTTTAAGGAAGTGGACAAACAAATGTTGGTATTCCCAAAATCTCCTGCTCTTACAAAGTGCTTCCAACCAGAACACAATGACATGCATGTTCAAGCCTTTTCTTTCCTGATGTTCTACCTCAGGATGATACAATAGATCCCAGGGAACAAATTTACAGAGCAAAACACCCAAGAATAGTGAAACAAAGATGAGCAAGTTCTTGGTTTCAGTTGTCATCTGACATGCTGTTCTCACGTTCGGAAACTGTGGATTCTTTGATTGAAAACTGCTAAAAAGCTGAAGGTCCAGCTCTGTTCTAAGCAAGATTCTCCAAACCATGAGTTCTCTAAAAAAGAGCAGCCAAATTGGAAGCTACCTGCATGATGTTGAATGAGAGATGGGTCGAATTTAGAATTTGTCAAAGAACATTGTGATCTCGCCTTGTATGTTTTCCAATACGGAACAATCTGAGAAGCTGTTTTGGCCTTCCAGCCAAAAGAACCAATGGGCCAATGCCACGGAGAGGCGTCTGTCCTTCTGTCTATCTGCATTTCACAAAAATTGCTACTCATCCCAGATTATTAGTCAGATTTAGTGAAATGTGCACAGAATGCTCAGCTAATGGATTTTCATCCAAATTGTGCTTAAGGTCATGGTCTGAATTCTAAAACCAGGTTAGGGCCATCAAGAGCTAGGGCTGCTGTCCTGGATATGACTGTTTACAAGCCCCCTTGACTTCTCAGTGGATTTTAATTTGCATAAGTTTGTGCAATACAGCCACCAATGATGAGAACACTTATCACTCTCTTTCCTTTTATTACAATAACCTGTGAATTGTGAGAGATCACGAGCCAGACGAGCTAATCTATGACTGTTTAGAAATGGAGTCATTACAACATTTTTCCGGGGCTGAGACGGCACTGTTTAGCCCTCTCGGCTCTGTCGTCAGCCCATGTAGCTCATCAGACAGTGGGGCGGATTCTAACCGGATAACTGGTTTGTAAAATATATGACAATATTTTCCCTATTTACCTCTAGCATACTGTATGCATGAAGCATATTAGAGGAGCAACATTTCACACTACAAAAAGTGGTATTCGAGCAATTTCCCCCCTGGGATAAATAAAGTATTCTTACTCTGATTTTAAGTTATAAAATTCCAGCTTTAGGCAGGCTTCAGTCCAAACAAATTCACGGGTTTTCAGGACGTTCAAGATTTTTGTTACCTTGAATTCTTAAAATAACTACAGTGTGCTGATAGTGTTGTTGTAATTGTGTCTTAGTACTCCTGGTGGTTGATTTTTGTGAACAGCTGAACATATATATGTAATGACATAACAGGAAGTGGGAAGAAAACAGGAAGTTTAAGGAAGTTTACACATGGTCCTGATGACTGCCATTAATCCACATGCATCTGCCCTGTAACCTTTCTTCTGTGGCGGTGTCTCTCTATATTTTAACATCACTGAAGTTTGCTTTGTAATTTTGAAAAGCTGTTAAAGCTGCATGTCTGGAGTGTAGCCATGCTTACTGTTGCAACTAAAGTGCTATATACTGTATTATATAGCACTGAAGGCACTGAAGGCCTGGTCCACACAGCAAGCCGAGATCAGAGCTCCCAGAAACCGCCCATCCGCAGCATCAGCCCTGCGACGATACTCCCCCCTGAAACCAAAAACTCTGGTTCCTGGATGCTGCCCGGCAGGTCATGAAAAACAACACCGCCGGATCGCCAGTTAGCCTCGTCCGTGGACAGAGCTACAACGGCGTCTGCTCGTCCTCGAACCTCTGACTTTCAAACATGAACACCACCGTCCCAGCGTCCACAACACCCGAATACCGGGTCAAAACATGGACAATCACAGGGGTACAAGTACCACCTTGGTTCCGGAGTGGCCACGCGCTACTGTCGCGCCGCCATCTTGGCCCCTTTTTTGAAGGACATGTATCCATGTAGACCAGAGAAGCCAGCAATCGAACCGCCAACCTGCCTATTGGAAGGCGACCCACTCTAACTTCTGAGCCACAGCCACTGGGATACCTAGAGAGTCTCTCATGCAAGACTTAGCCAGGCCCAACTCTGCTTGGCTTCCGAGATCAAACGAGGCCGGGTGCACTGCATAATGGTCTCAGGTGACCTGTAAAAAAATTGCTCATTTATGGAAAAGTGAAAGTAAAGTTCAGGTGTTCAATGATCACTATCAACCAACAGGCTACAGCCTGAATAATATGCTCGACTTATTCCTGCCCTGTGCAGGTAGCAGATAAATTTAGTAACTGCATGGTTTTGTTAGATGGAGGCAAACCCACCAGGGGTGTGTTTCTGGACTAAATCCCAGTTAACAGCTTTTGTTGACATATTTTAAAATTCTCCATAACAATACACGCTCAGTTGACCAGCACAATCGCTCATCACAACAGCTCGGCCTGCAAGGACTTCATCCTTCATGTTTTTGCATGTTTATATAGCGCTGTCACATCATTTGAAGATGGCAGCGACACAGAATAAAGAACAGCTCCTACTCCAGTTTTCAGTGCACTGTCAGTCAAAGCCCACGCCGGGAAATGAACTGGGAATTCTCTCAAGTCCTGCTTTCATATTGTGGTCCTTAAGTAGGTGACCTGGAGAGACGCTAGTATGAATTACGTCTGAGGCTGTTTGAAGGAGCATGTTGCAGGGTTTTTGTCTGATAGTTTACTGGCGCGTTTAGCTACTGCCCCAGATGTAGCACTGAAAGTGCAGCATCATTGTTACTCAGCACCGTGCCACCTCGGCCTTTGATTTTGAGGTCGTCACCTTTAAAACTGATTAAAAGTTTCACTTTTAAGACAGCTGTGAGGGACTGAGTTAGTCAGGACACGAGGACACAGTGGTACTAAACGTGGCTGCAGGTGCGGCCATCACAACGTCAGAGACACACCACTGGAAAATGACCACAGCCGGTACTGAGCGTGCAACCAGGATATGGACTGAAGAGGAGTGCAACATCCTCTGTGAGGACACAGACACCACAAGAGGCTACAACACTGTCTTAACTGTAACATATGTAATCCATTATGCTAAGTATGTTTGGATGAAAGGTAGCTGCATCAATGGGCAGAGTGTCACAGTGGATAGTTGCAAACCAGACTGGCACAGATGTAAAAATTAAAGGTGGTTTAATTCACAAGAAGCGAACGTGCAAGTCTTGGAACTGTAGAGCGGTCAGTCCAGCCGAGGGATCAAGAGGTGAGTCCAGTTTCCTCGGTGAACGGCTTAGTCCGGTAACTAGCCTTGGTTCCAGAGAGGGTGGGTCGGGCAGGGGCTTGCGAGCTTATCCGGGTGGGCGTCTTGGTCAGGAACACACATTCCTGACATTTCTGATCAGTGCGTGCTGAGAAAGGCAATGAACAGACACACATGCGGAGAGTCCTTCATTTAGTATGCTTTATAACTGCTTATTAACACAAATAGCTAGTCAGCCGTACAGTGCTGTGCAAAAGTCTCAAGCCGCCCCTCGATTCTTTATGTTTTGCAGGGAAAATGGGAACTAGGTCCAAAGATTTACTAAAATGTGCAAACATGTATAGAAATACAGTAAACAAGGCAAAAACAAGGTTTGTACAATTTCAACAAGCTTAAACATCAATATTTGGTGTGACCACCTGTCATGGTCCCCCCTGTCCTTGCCGGTGCGGACCCGCCCGTCTCTTTCTTTTCTCCCCCTTTGTGCTTCTCTCTCTCCTCTCTGTCGGGCTGGGCTGGGGACCGTTAACCTTGTCATTTGTTTCAGCTGTGTGATCCGGCCACGCCCCCTCCTCTCTCCTGCTGGCCATCTGCTGATGCCATCCTGCACTATTTAGCCAGCAGAGGAACAGGAGGCCGACGCTGGATCATTGCTCTACCCACGTAAGCTGTCCGGTCGCTCAGGGCCAAGTTTATGTTTCCAGTGTGTCACATGTTCACAGTCTTAGCCAAGTTCGAGCTCCCAGTCAAAGTCTCTTGTCACTAGAGCCTAGTACCTCTAATCTACGTCAGGACCCGCTCTCAGCCTCTCAGTAATCCCTCTTCTCTGGATCTAACTAACCTCTGCTCTCCCCCTCTCAGGAAACCCACGGACCTAGGAAAATCCCCCACCCCAGGACTCTGTTGCTCACTAAGACTTTCACGGACTCACAGTTTTGGAATCCCCAGCCCAGCCTTTCCCTTTGGAGACCGCCCTGAGTTGCATTATCAAGTTTTGGCTTAATTCCCCCTTGTGTGTGTGTGTTCAAATAAACCTTCTTAACCTGCTTCCTGCATCTGGGTCTGTTCTGTCCACGGGGGACCATGACACCACCTTTATTCTTCATCACAGCCTGAACTCTCTAGGCAACGTTTCTTGTCATTTCTTTAAGCCGTCTGCAGGAATGGTTCTCCAGGCTTCTTGAAGGACATTCCAAAGCTCCTCTTTGCTGGCTGCTTCTTGTTCCACTTTCTGTTAAGATGATAATGCTGAAGTCCAGGCTCTGGGGAATTTGGATCCATCCCTCCATAAGTCACTGAATTTCAGTCCAGTTCTCGTGTAATTTTCATACCTCAGCCTTTTCTCCCAGTTTCTCTACTTTACTTCTTCGCAGCCACCTTTCCACTGAGACCATTTCTGATGAGGCTTTGATGAACAGTAGATGGATCAACTGAAGAGCCAGATGCATCTCACAGGTCCTGTGTCAGGTCTTTGCTGGATTTTTTTCCTATTTTTTAAGGACATGACTTTCAATACTGTTTATGTGCTGTATATAAGAGTTTTTTAGGCCTGCCATCCCTCTTTTGACCTTGATTTGTTCAGCTTCCTCACAATTGTTTAAGGACTCCATGCTGAGATGTGCTAAATTTTCAGCTAATGACTCTTTGAAAATCACCTTGTTGGTGCAAAAATATTGTTTTATGCCTGTAATACTGTTTTATTTTGGGGATTTTTCAAAGATTCAGATCAAGAAATGAGAACTGATGGTGTCTTTTTGCCACAGGCTGCTACTAGTAACAAAGTCCCTTACAATACCATCCATCTTCTTCCGCTTACCCAATTCAGGGTCACAATGGGTGCTGGAGTTTATCCTAGCTGTCGTAGGGTGAAAGGCGGGATACACCCTGAACAGGTCACCAGTTGGTCACAGAGCCAACACAGAGAGAAGGACAACCAGTCAGTAAAATCTAACCCCTTTGGGCTGCAGGAGCACCTGGAGAGAACATGCAAACTCTACGAAGAGGGGCCTAAACTGGCAGGCTGCTGGATTTGAACCCAGACCTTCTTGCTGTGAGGTGACAGTGCTAACCACCACACTACTGTGCTGCCTGCCTAACAATACAATACAATCTAAAATTTGTTAAGCTGTTTGTCATGTGTGGATACAACACTGGTCCATCCCTTGTGTTAGGTACCTTTTTTATGCTTGAATGATTCATAGGTCAGTAGGTGGCTTAACAAATAAAAACCATTCCTTTAAAAATGGCCAGATGGTTGAAACACCTCCAGAAAGCCTGGATTACTACTTTAAAAATTACAAGAAAGTCTGGATCCTTGGAAGAAAAATATAAAGAAATAAAGGGCGGTGTGAGACTTTTGTATAGTACTGTAGATATGGACAAGACGACCAGCTGAAGTTCAAACTGAGGATCAGAATGGGGAAGAAAGGTGATTACAGTGGCATGGTTGTTGGTGCCAGACTGGCTGGTCTGAGTATCTACTGGGATTTTCCCAAACAACCATCTCCAGGGTTTACAGAGAACCAGAGAAAATATCCAGTGAGCAGCAGTTCTCTGGGTGATGATGCCTTGTTGATGACGGAGGTCAGAGGAGAATGGCCAGACTGCTTTGAGCTAATAAGAAGGCGACAGTAACTCAGATAACCACTCGTTACAACCAAGGTATGCAGAAGAGCATCTCTGAACAGGAGCAGAAGACCACCCCAGGTGCCACTCCTGCAATTCATATGGGCTGATAAAAATCGGACAACAGAAAATTAGAAGAACGTCATCTGGTCTTAATTTCTGCAGCTACATTCTGATGGTATAAACAACACAAAAGCATGGATCCACCCTGCCTTGTCTCAACAGTTCAGGCTGCTTGTGGTGCGATAGAATGGTGCATATCTTCTTTGTGGCATTTAGCCTTTATTTGATAAGACAGTGCAGAGCATACAGTAAGCAGCAGAGTCACACAGGAAACAGTCTGGGGAAGATTCAAAAGGACTCTAGCCTTTAGTATATGGGTCACCAGTTCAATCAGGTGAGCTATAGTTTCACCCCAGCATGGAGTGTATCCATCTTCTGATGGCTGCGTCCAGCGGGATAACGCTTCATGTCACGAAGCTCAGATCAGCTGGTTTCTTGAATGTGTTCACTGTACTGAGATGGCCTCTCAACCCAATAGAGCACCTTACCTTTGGGATGTGGTGGAACAGAAGACTCTCATCATGGATGTTCAGCTGACAAATCTGCAGCAACTGTGTGATGCTGTCGCGTCAATATGCAGCAAACCCTCTGAGGAATGCTTGCAGCACCTTGTTGAATCTGTGCCACGAAGAATTAAGGCAGATCTGAAGGCAAAAAGGTGTCCAGCCTGGTACTAACAAGGTGTATCTTATGAAGAAGCTGGTAAATGTAATTATTTGGATAGCACAATTCATATAACAACTGCAGCTCAAAGTGGTTCACTGTAAAATAACTTAAAAGAAAAAAATGCGCAGTGAATCACATGAGTATTATTACAGTGAACCCAACAGGGATTTATATTGTAAAAATAAAACCCTCCTCTCTAAGTTCTTTGACTTTTTGCACGTTGGTTTTTATGGTGGCTTGTTTGCTCTGTAGTCACAGTGTAGTCACAGGAAAATGGCGGTCGCAATCAAAATGCAGAAACTAGAGCAGCCCCCCCCCCTTTAGCATTCCAGTGTTTTCCTCATCAGAGCCTACTGTCAGCAGGCAGGACCTGCAGACGAGTAACTAAATCTCAGTTCGGATCATTTTAAATGACAAATAATGTATTTGTTGGCAAATCACCACAAACGTCGTGACCTCGCTACCACGACTCAGTTTCTGCCTTTTATTCACAGTTGCCCTCTTCCATCAGCTACGTGTGTTATCTTCCTTTCATTATTCATTTTCATACGATCCATAATTCATGGCTTGTTGAAGCGCCTCCGTACGCACACAGTTGAGTCTGCGGGGGGTTCCACGCTGCCGCACGTGCCACAAACTCCACATCATCTGTCCTAGATTATCAGGGACGGACAGTGGAGGGTCTAAAACTGAAGAAAATGCAGAATGATAGGGTCAGGGGTGAGGAGTGGGTGATGAGTGTGCTGATTTAGTGGTAGGAGGGGGTGATTTTTGCAGAGTTATGGGATACAGAAAGAAGAGAGGCTGTAAGAACAAGAGTAAAGGAATATCCTTTTTCCTTCCTTACTGGGAGCACTGGTGATATTGTGTAGGAACTCCCTTTGCTCTCAAACAGCCTCAGTTTTTGAATGATGGATGTTGGGAATATTCCTTTAGGATTTTGCTCTATGTTGATATTCTTGCATCAAATTATTTACACCACTTTGTCAGCTGCCCATATGAAGCAGCTAGCATCTTGTCTGCCATATCTACATTCATGTTAAAAAAGAAAGATTTTACAGGAGTCTGTGCAGTCCTATAAAAACTAAGTACACCCCTTGGTTTAGTAGCTTGTAGAATCACCTTTAGCAGCAATAACTTGAAATAATGCTTTTTTATTTGACTTTATTAGTCTCTTACATTGATGTGAAGGAATTTTAGCCCACTCTTTCAGTTCATTGAGGTTTGTGAGCATGTGTTCATGCACAGCTCTCTTAAGGTCCCAACACAGCATTTCCATCTGGTTGAGGTCTGGACTTTGACTGAGCCATTGCAACACCTTGATTCTTTTCTTTTTCAGTCGTTCTGTTGGACATTTGCTGCTGTGATCAGGATCATTGACCTGTTGCATTACTCAATTTGGACCAAGCTTTAGCTGTGGGACAGATGGTCTCACATTTGACTCTTGAACACTTTGTTATGCAGAGGAGTTCATGGTCAGCTAAGGACTGCAAGGTGCCCAGGTCCTGTGGCTGCAAGACAAGCTCAAATCCACACCCCTTCATCACTGTGCTTGGTTTCTGCCAAAGGTAGTGCTGTGCATTATGGCTAAACATCTCCACTTTGGTCTCATCTGTCCAAAGAACATTGTTCCAAAAGTCTTTTGGTTCGTTCAGATGCAGCCAAAGCCGTGCTGGCATGTTCTTTTAGAGAGAAGAGGCTTTGTCCTGGCAAATCTTCCTAAAAAGTCATATTTGTGCAGTGTTTTTCTTATTGTAGTGTCATGAACTTTAATATTATTAATAGTATTTCCATAGGGCGTTTTGATTGTTGCATCTTTGCTTCTGATAGGAAACCCATTGATAGGGTGACTTTGTATAAATATTTGGGTATTTTTCTTGATGACAAGCGTTCATTGTAATGTTGAAATTCCAAAGCCGGTGAAAAAACTCAAAGTGAGGGTGGGTTTCTATTTTAGAAATAAGTTCCGTTTTACTTTTAGAGCTAAGAAAAAACTTGCAGAAGCTACATTTGTCTCAGTGATTGATGATGGCGATGCATGCATGCATGCAGCCTCAGCTCTTCTGCGTAGTCTTGACTCAGTATACCATGCTTCGCTACGTTTCATTACAAGCGCAAAGTCTCTGGATCATCACTGTATCCTTTATGATTTGGGAGGTTGGACTTCATTTACTGCCTGCAGACAAAAGCACTGGTATATTTTTGTCTATAAAGCAACTCTGTAAACTCCCAGCGTACCTTTGTCCCCTTCTCTGTCACTGTTCTAGGGGGAGTCAGCTACGCTCTTCTAAGTGGCAGCTCTTTGATGTGCCCCTGACCTTGATAGAGTTTGAAAAAAAGGATTTTTCCTACTATGCTGCACTAAAGAATCTTCAGAAAGTTTTCAAGCTAGAAACAGAACCAGACCACACAGAAGGTGGTGGAGGAGACTTGTTGTTTTTCTCGAGTGATTGTTCTTTGTTTTAGTGTTTTATAGCTATTTTAAACCTTATAAAGCATTTTTCTTTTTCAGTAAGTTACATTCTGTTGTTTATTGTATTGTTTTGTATTGGTGTGATGATTTGCTGCTGTTGTCTTGGCCAGGGCGCCCTTATAAGAGAGATTTTTAATCTCATTGGGACTCCCCTGGCAACATAAAGTTAAAATAAATCAAAAATAAACATGCTGACTGAGGCCTGTAGAGTCTGAGATGTAGCGCTTGGGGTTTTTTTGGTCTGACCTCGGGGAGAGTTTTATGGACTTCTGGGTGGACTGTGGCATTGTGTTAACACACACATGAAGGCTCCAGACCAGCAAACTGCCAAAACTTTTATTTTTACAGAGGTGGTAACATTAGCTGCTTACCCTCTTTATTTCCTGTGGAAGCAGTAAGGGTGTACTTAGTTTTTCACTGAACTGGGTAGATGACAAGACTGTATATGATGAGGTCTTAATCTTGGCAAGAAGGATAGATCGAAACAATGGAATAACAGGTGTAGCCTGATTGTTGTATGGGTGATGGCTGATGTTTCCTGTTCCAAACGTAACAACTCATTTTCTCGCGGTGTGTCCATCAGCAGCCATTTACCACCTTCCCAGTTCCCTTGAGCATGACATCTTGACCTGTGTTCTTTTAAACGCTATCAGAAACCCCAAAGAGAGCATTCACAGTTCTACACTAAGCCCCACCAAACAGCAATTTTGCTCCATTACGCGTCTCCCAGAAGTACGAGTTTAGTGCAGTGCTATGAAAATTTCTGGAAAGCGTGTCAGGCATTTTGCATTTTTAGTGTTTGCTAATGGCCACTGCCTGGCTGCTGCGCAGAAACAGAAGGAAGTTGTGTGACCTGCTTTCCTTTAATTAAGGGAAAGGTGTTTGAGGCAGCACTTTTCTTAAAAACTTGAGGAGCGTTCCAGGTAAAAGGCAGTTGGAGAAAGAGGGAGAATGAAAGAACGGAGTGACTTATCTCTCAAGGGTGTGCGTATGAGTGCTGAAAGGTGGTGGCCCTGGTGGCGGTTCCCCTTGACCCTGCTGTTACCCAATCCCATATCCTGCATCCACGGTTAAAACCCTGCAAGTTGGGGTCTGCTGAGGCAGTTAGAAACCTCTGTGTGTGTGTGTGCGCAGCAGACCTCCAGAGACCCATGGGGGTCTCCACGACATGTGTCAAATTGTGACGTAGGAGGATTCAGCACAAAAGCACATGCGGGCCTGACCTGCGACCCAGAGTGTCTAGTCGTACCCATCCGCTCCCTCCCTCCCTCCCTCTGTCCTGCCGGCCCTTCTTCCACCTCCTCCTCTTTTCAACCTCCATCCCCTCTTTTCCTCTCTGGGGATCATCCCTCGCTCAGACAGAGGTGTGGAGCGGCAGCTGTTTGTCTGCGAAGAAGAGAAGTGGAGGTGGTGGAGGGGTGGATAAGTGGAAGAGGGAGGGGAGCAAAGAAAATAGGGAAATTGATCTTATTTATGAGTTTTCTGTGACCTTTGGCACAGATTTGCATTGCTGTCACATACATTTGACTTCAGCAGCCTCTGCCCTAAATTAGTTATAGATTTATTACCGTGCACTCGAACTCTGAGCTGCTGGTGCATTTTCATATTGGATAACGGGAATAATTGGCAGGAATCACCAGATTTGTTCAGATTTTCTTTTTTGTTCATTTGTTTTTTTATTGTTTTTTACTAAGTAGTGGAGTGGCAGCCACTTGTTCCACATTTCCCCATTTCCGCTCTTTGCGTTAAGATGAGCTGACCAGGCAGGGGAAAAGTCAGAGGATTACTTCTCATCTGTGTCGTGCGCAGAGGAGCCGAAGCAGCGGTGGCCGTGTGCCCATCTGTTATTGATAACTCCAGGATGTAACTGGGCCTGAAACGAAAGATTTCCAGAATAGTCGCTCCCTGTTAAACCACACATTTGACCTTATCTTGCTGTGATGTGTAATGTGTTCATACATAAGCTTCAGGCCATTTCAGACCTGCACCAGTTTGTATTCCCTTTTGCAGTATTACTTCAAGTAGATACTTTGGGGTGACCATTTCAGGTGTACTTCACATGCTGGCATACTGGAGTCCCATTTAGCTACATGTTGGCAAACGCATTCTCCGTTTACTCCTCATCAACCCTTTCATGCATGAATTGTGACATCTTCGGTCGATATTTTTTTGAACTGTTTTTATCGCCCTTTAGGCATCACAAGAACAATTCAAGTCAACTTTTTTAAAGCTTGCAAAAACTATGTAAAAACAATTTATTTTTAAATTATTTTTGAAACTAGGGGCAAACATGACCTCAGTATGTTGATGTGTTGGCTGACATCCCACTATTGCGACAAAATACACATTTTGAAGAAAATGTCTTCTGAAGTGTAGTGACCGCCACGCATGAAAGGGTTAATGCAAGCAATCAGCCAATCACATGGCAGCAGCTCAGTGCACTTAGATACGTAGGCATGGTCAAGACGACCTGCTGAAGTTCAAACCGAGCATCAGAGTGGCAAAGAAGAGGTATATAAGTGACTTAAAACATGTCATGGTTGTTGGTGCCAGAGGGGCTGGTGTGAGTATTTCAGAACTTCCTCCTGATCTGCTGGGATTTTCCCAAACAACCATCTCGTGGACTCACACAGGATGGGCTGCTAAAGAAAAAATATCCAGTGAGCGACAGTTCTCTGGACGAAAAAGCCTTGTTTGTGTCAGAGGTCAAGGGAAAATGGTCAGAGTGCTTAGGGCTGACAGGAAGGCAACAGTAACTCGAATAGTTACTCATTACAACCAAAATACGTGGAAGAGCATCTCTGAACCTGTTGAACCTAGAGGCAGATGAGCTGCAGCAGCAGAAAACCACACCAGGTGCCACTACTGTCAGCCAAAAACAGGAACCTGAGGCTACACTTCAGGGGCTCACCAAAACTGGACAGTAGAAGATTGGAATGGACGTGTTTTTACAGTGATCAGAAGGACCCAAGCACAGACCGACAACTCAAGGAGCAAGCCCCCAACCGGTCGAGGCAGAAGGCTGCCCCTTCCTGAGCCTGGATCTGCCAGAGATCTCTTCCTGTTAAAAGGGAGTTCTTCCTTCCCACAGTCGCCAAGTGCTTGCTCATAGGGGCTGATTGTTGGGGTTTTCTCTCTAATGCTGTAGAGTCTTTACCTTATAGTGTGAAGCACCATGATGTGAATTTTGTTGTGAATCTTCTTATCTAGCTTAAGGGATACAATTAGGCAGAGAGGTAAAAGTTTCGACACGAATTCCTGCTACAGCAAACCTTAGTAGTACAAAGTCCATTTAGGCTAGAAAGAAGTCAGTCCAGTTTGCTCTACAGGAGAACGCAGAGGTGGGCAGCAGCACACACAAGGGAATCCAAGCAAAAGAACAAGAAAGGACCATGAACGATGGTAACAGACTTCAGATAAAGAAACTCAGGCATTTACCACTGAAGATGGCTAACGACCTGGTGAAGGCGAGTGCAGGCCACAGCTGAAGATTACACGCCTCCCTGATGATCCGATCCAGTGAAGAAACCAGGATGACTATAGGGAGAGAGGGGCAGCAGCCTGGACCATGACAGGACAAACATTGCTTAACCTGATGTTTCTTATTTTCTGCTGGATGTTCGGGTCAGAATTTGGCTTAAACACCACGAAAGCATGGACCCATCCTGCCTTATAGCAATGGTTCAGACTGGTGTAATAGCATGGGGCATGTTTTCACGGAACACCCTGAGCATCGTTCACCAGTCTTCTGATGGCTGCTTCCAGCCGGATAACGAGCCATGTTGTCCTGCTCAGATCATATCAAGCTGGTTTCAGTTCTCCGTACTCAAATGGCCTCCACAGTCACCAGATCTCAGTGTGATGGAGCGCGTTTGGGATGTGGTATTTACATCAAGGTTGTGCAGCCAACAGGTCTGCAGCAACTCTGTGATCCTGTCATGCCAATATGAAGCAACATGTCTGAGGAACGTTTCCAGCACCTTGTTGAATCTGTGCAATGAAGAACTGAGGTAGTTCTGAAGGCAAAATGCTTCCATTGTGGAACTAGCAAAGTGTATCTAATGAAGTGACCAGTGAGTGTATGGTTTAATATCTAAGGCTTGTGTTAACTACAGACCATCTAGCCAAAGCCCATTCACACCCCCCCATTCGGTATTTTTGCTTTATGCTTGTGGATTTTCATACAATACCCCTGGGGGCGTCTCTGATGTCCCAGAAAGAACCTGTCGCCAAACGGTGGAAAATCACCATCTGTCTCCACTCACCTGACCTCAAACCGTCAACCTTGACCTTTACCCACTCCACCCACCCCCCCACACACATGCCTGCTGGCCCTGCACGAACACACAGACACACACAGACACACACACACACACTGCCTCACAGTATATTGATCTCATAAATCCACACATGAACACTAACTGTCATCTGACCTGTTGAACTTGAAAGCACAGAGCATGTACGTGGAAACACCAGATTGTGTTAAATCCCGTCCCTTCAGCAGGAATAAATCAGAATGGCAAAGGTGTGTGCAAGCAAACACGGACACCGTCTGTTTATTAGTGTAAATCAGATACTGTTCCGGCAAAGGCCACGGGAATGGGTTTCAGAGGAGAAGACGCGACGAGGAAAGGATCTGAGAACAAAAACCAGGAAAATCCTCATGATCATCAAACAATAAATGGAGCAGAAATCAACCAGTAACACTGGCCATTATCTGCCCATGCAGTTTTATTAAATCTATTTTATACACTAATAATTCTTACTGCAATTATGTTTTGTTTCCTTAATTGTGACCCTTCTCACCTGCACAAAGTGCAATTTTTCTTCTCTCTGCATTATAATTAACTTGTTTTTTTTTAGCAGTTTTTAAAAAATTTAGATTAGAGTATAAACTGCAAAGAACAAACTCAGACACATCACCCATCAGCTACAACATCAAACCCACCTGTCTTAATATTGAGCATGTCTTTCTTGCTCCACATATGCTATATGACAAAAGTATTGGGCCACCCCTCTTTAAATTCAGGTGTTTCATTGAGTCCCATTACCACAGATGTATAAAATCCAGCAGCTCACCATGCAGTCTGCCTTTACAAACTGTGAAAGAAGGGGTTGTTCTACTGTAATAGGATGCTACCATTACAACAAGTCAGTTTGTGATATCTCATGATCAACAGTAAGTAGTATTACAGCAAAGTGGAAGAGTTCAGGAACCACAGTAAGTCAGCCTCAAAGTGACAGACCATGTAAAGTTACAGAGGGGGGTTGCTGAGTGCTGAGGTGCATAGTTCATAAAAATTGCTAACACTCGGCTGGCTGATTTCCAAACCTCCCCTGATATTAACATCAGCACAACAACTGTGCACCAGGAGCTTCATGGCGTGTGTTTCCATGGTCGAGGAGCTACATGGAGCCTAACACCACCAAGCACAGTACCAGGTGTCAGATGGAGTGGTGTAAAGCATGCGGCCTCTGGATTCTGGAGCAGTGGACCCTGGCAGTCTGATGGATGAGTCTGGGTTTGGTGAATACAAGGAGAACGTCTCCTGACTGACTGCACTGTGCCACCTGTAAAGGTTGCTGAAGGAGGTTAAATGCTGTGGGGTTAGACTGAGATCCTTAGTTATACTGAAGGGAAATCTTAATGCTTCAGCTTACTAAAACACTTTGGACAGCTCCATGTTGCCAACTTGTGGGAATGGTTTAGGGAAGCCCTTTTTCTGTTCCAGTTTGACTGTCCCCAAGTGCACAAAGTAAGGTCCATAAAGACATGGCTGGATGAGACTGGCGTGGCAGAACTCGACTGGTCCTGACCTCGAGCCCACCCAACACCTTCGGGATGAACCGGAATGGAGATTGTAAGTCTGACCTCACACGTGTTCTACTGGATGAATGGGCAAGAATTCCTGCAGATACACTCCAGAATCTTGCAGAAAGCCTTCCCAGAAGAGCGGAAGCTGTTATCACTGCAAAGAGGGGACCAACTCCGTGTTAATGCCTCTGGATTTACAATGGGATGCTATAAAAGCTCCTATATGTATATGACCCAATACTTTTGTCCTTATAGTGTATGTGACCCGTCAGGGCATGTACCTGGAACCTGCACAGGATGACCAGCTCCCAGCAGACTTATTGACTAACTGAACTGTGCAGTATTTTGGCTTTGTGAAGATTTAGTACGCTTTTACTCTAATTTAACTTCCCCAACTCTGCTTCAGGTCATGTTCTCCCTTGTGGGAAAATGAAAAATAACTGGCCAAAAGCCAGAAAACTGAGAATCGCTTTTCACTGACTAGTCATAAGTGTCCCAGTGTTTACTGTTGCTGTATTTGTTTGTCTTAGTTTCAGTCATAATCCATCAAAACCTGCACAGCTGAAGTGTAGGCGGCGTAAGTCGATGACACGTGACCTTGTACTTGATCAGCGATTGCAGTTCAGTTCCTGTCTTCACAACCACTGGATAAAAGCCAGCCTTTTTAACAGCATCTGCCCTGCAGTGATGACTTGGGCTTTAGTCTCTGAAAACTAGAGCCCATCAAAATGTAGGCTTTTGTCTCAATATGCTGAACAAAGGAAGAGGGATAAACAATGTGCAGCGCCGCATAGTTTGTGGGCGTCCACCGATATTTGGCGACAGCTTCTTTGGGATTTCTTGCGAATTCATGGGCGGATGGGGCTTGTTCAAATGAAACCCACACATGCTCAGTGGGACTGCATTTTCCAAAGTTTGGAGACCATCACAACACATTGTACTCCTTGTAATAAAAAGCAGTTTTTTGTAGTGTGTTGGGGGGGCACTCGATTCTGACCGCGGGGGCTGCTGCGGTTGCCTTGAGTGGGCGTGATGGTCGGCAACAGTGTTTACAGTCACATGACAACGTTTTCATAGGACTCCGTGAAGTCACGTGAAAGACTAAGTACACCCCATGATTCAACAGCTCGTAGGGCCACATTTAGAAGCAAAAACTTGAAGTACAGTAGTGGTATTTAGTGATGTAGTGGTTTACATATTCACCTTGCAAGCAAAAGGTCACTGGTTCAATTCCAGGTGGGGACACAAGCCCCTCTCACCATGGGGAGAATGCAAGGGAGCAGCCGAAGATACATTTTGAAGTAATGGTATTTTATGACTCCCACGTTGTTATGGAGGTATTTTGGCCCATTCATTCATTCATCTTCTGCTTCCGCTTATCCAGTTCAGGGTTGTAGGGGGTGCTGGAGCCTATCCCAGCTGTCATGGGGCAAAAGGTGGGGTACATGCCAGTTTGTTCCAGAGCCAGAGAGACGACCATTCACACCTAAGGTCAATTTAGAACCAGTTAACCTAACCTCTTTGCATGTCTTTGGACTGTGGGAGGAAGCCAGAGCACTTGGAGGGAACCCACGCAAGCATGGGGAGCGCATGCAAACTCCACAGAGAGGGGGGGCCTAAGCTGGCTGGATTCGAACCTGGACCCTCTTGCTGTGAGGCAACAGTGCCTTGCTGCCCACTGGTCCTTATATCATTGCTTTAGTTCTTTGCGGTTCATGGGCATTTGCTTATGCACAGCTTTCTCTCCTTTTTTCCTTTTCTGAAGATATTTCATTAATTATTCTTGTTTTATTAATGTAGTTATTGCAAGGCAATGCATTCACTACAGGCCTCATTCACCCGCTCACACATAGCTTTATTCTATGCCTTTAAATGCATTTAACTATCCCACACACATTCACACTCTGATGGATGCGTCAGGAACAGCCGGGAGTTCAGTGTCTTGACCGAGCACACTGTGGCACAGGGATTGAACCGCCAACCTCCCTGTTGGGAAGACGACCCGCTCTACCTCCTGAGCCACAGCCCCTGCTCCATCATCTTTAACATTTAACCTGCTCACTGAGGCCTGTAGAGTCTGAGCTGCGGTTTCACGAGGTCCAGGGTGAATTTGCCGGGACGTCCTGGGAAGACTGTGGCAACACACCTGAATGCTCTGGACCAGCAAACTTCTGCTTACATAGAGGTGCTCACACTGGACGATGATCGGTTATTCAAGCGCAACTGATTATCAGCATCTGGTCGCTACTTTCTCTCTTGACTAATGCGGCGTGTACTTACGTTTTTTTTTTTTGACTCGCCCGCGGATGGGTTGTACGTCTTGAAGTAGCGTGAATGCCAGCCCAGCGTTTGCCACAACATTGCATCACATCCAGATGATCAGCGGGTTTTTTTTTTTATGCTGCGGCCGATTGGTCTTTAATGTTTTGTATTTACCCCAAAACACGCAGAGTAGGATAACGGTAATTCAACCACAAGTAGTGCTTATGTGTCTTTTTTTTCAGGCTGTTCCAGCTGAGAAGACAGGGCAGCTTGTATATTGACTCAGGGGCAAAAAAGTCTCCAAAACAAACTGCTGTGTTAAAGCTTACTGCCAAGAGTACAAGGTAATAAAGTAAGGTAATTGAGATGATTGCATCAACATGTTTATGTGCGCTCATCTGGATTTTAAGTACGAGGACACCGTTTAAAGAGATTGTAGTGTTTCTGCATCCCCACTGAAAATTATAGCCTTTACAAAGGCACATTTTGTTTTTGCCATATTACACCGTGTTCTCGTGGTATCCAGTTGCAGTGATGTTGCCGTTACCCTGTATGATTTCTATAATGTTTATAGCGAGTAAATAATGGCAACCATGTGAGCGTGCCCATGTCTTCGTGGTTGCTGCCACATGTGTGGTGAAATTTGATGAGCTCACGGAGGAGCTGAGTGCGGCCATTTAGCAACTGGTGTTTTATATGCATGTGTCAGTTTTTCCGTTTTTCTCACATTCCATTCAGAGGGGGTAACACAGCCGTGCACTGCCATTATAAAACCAGGAGGAACGCTGCGGTCGGCTCCGCTGGAAGTCTCGTCTGCTGCCGGGGCAGTCGCGCCGTCCGCAACTCACGTTTTAACCGGGGCGCCAAGGCAAACCAGACCGCTGCTGCCGCCGCTGCTGCTGCTGCTGCTCCCGCTGCTCGAGACTTCGGTGATATGTTCTCCGCTTTTAGGGTTCACTGTTATGCTTGGCTTGATGTTAGATAGCCAAAACAGTTGAAATAAAGCTTAGATAATTACCCCAGTGCGTTCATGATTGATGGAGGGTCAGATAAACAACAGCAGAGCAGTGCCAAGAGTTAAAATAAGACGACGACTTGACTGCCAACAAGAAGTCAACAGAAGCGTGTTATTTTTGAACACCTCCATCCTGAAGCACTCCATAAATAGTTTTGTGATAGAAATGGCAGCTTGTCGGTATGGGGTGACACAAATGGTTGGATGACTCAGGCGGTCTTTAAAGAGAAGCCGTCAGCCGTGATGGACTACCTGTGTCCAGGCCAGGCCTTTCTCCAGCCGCAGCCTTGCAGCCTCTGAATGGCAGGAAACCCGCCGTATAAACAGTTCCACAGTGTTACGGCTGATGGAAAGGGCTGATAAAAACAACACAAATCAACATAAATGGTCAAGGCGAAAGGGAAACACTCTGTGTTGCTAGAAAACAAGCTGACTGGACATTATGAATCTTCCTGCAATGGAAAACTGACCAAGACAAGTAGGAAAGGGTGTTTTTCTTTTGCTTTTGATATTTACATAAACAGATAAGTGGCAAAAATGTGCGTGGTTGTTGTGTAACTCCTCCTGCTTACTGGTTGGACTGACCGGCTGCAAGGAGTTTCCAGGTGGGAGATGGAAAGCTTTTCCAAGGAACTTCCAGAGCAGGTTGCATTGCAAACCTCACCCCTGCACGTTCCAAGTAACAAGGAAGACTCTCAGTTAACTTGGAATTGCATGTTTGCTATATAGACTTCCTTGTTGGCACACGTGTCAATCTTTCCATTCGGTTCTGAATTTTGAAGAAGACTGATTCTTTTATTTTTAACAGACCTTATTCTATAGACTTCCTTGCTGGCACACACTAGTGTCAACTTTTCCATTTGGTTCTGAATTCTTGAGAAGACTGATGTCTTTTTAACAGACCTTGGTATATTGACTGTTTGAAGGATAAGATGTTTTGGTTATACCTTATTAGCGGCTACACATATTAACCATTGACTAGATTCTTATTACAAGTCTCTATAGCCATTTGCAGCTTGTGGGGATCAGACCTCCAGAGCCTCCCTTGCTGGCCCTATCCACAGACCCCTACGGCCCCTCCTGCCCACAGGAGGGCGGGCCCATGTTGCGTTTTCGGGCTAGGCCTACCTGGCTCCATGGGCTAAGGCCCAGCCACGAGATGCAGGCCTGCCAGCCCATCGAGCCCTTGAATCTATCATCTACAGTGCCATCCACACTTAATCCCCGATCCCACATACGTAAACATGATTGCAAATCAATGCAAACTCAGTTCATAAAAAATTCCAAACTTGTTGTAAGTACTTCGTGACTGAATTAATTCAGCGTCATAATGACCCTAAACCCCTCGTACTGCCACACAGGTCCAGGTGCCAGTTTTAAAATTTCAAAAACATACAGGAAGGGTTACGATTTTTAAACTTTCGCAACATGTCGCATGCTTCATAAATGTCATAAATGCATCCTGATGTTTCGTAACCCGCTGGTTGGGCAAAGTTGTCCCTTGGTGAAGTGTCACAAATGTTCACGAAGCCGTTGCAGGAAAGGTACGACACCACACCTCACTGATGTTGTAAATACCATGCAACCTGTCACGTGACTTTTTAACGTTTTCCTTCTGTTTCCTAAACCATTCATCACAGTTTTTATCTTTATTGTAACCACTCTGTAATGATGACAGTTTCTTTTCCATTTCAGATCATTACAAATTTTATGTCAAATTGATTTTTAATCAAATTTGCACAAGTTTGTTGGTATCTGGTGAATAAACTGGCGCGGTGATGATAACCCACTTTAAAAGCTGCCACTTTTGGTGCTCTTTTTGGCTCCATCTTCAGCTCCTTGCCTACATCCAACCAGCAAATTTCTGACATAGCTGCTCACTGACACCAGCGACCTTACTTACACCTATATATAATAACACTGTTTTTCCAAATTAATTCATTATTTTATTAATTCAGTGGATGATTCTGGCCATAAGAGCCACATTTATTTGGAAAAGATGCCTCTTTTTGATTCCTTTCATTTTGATCCAGCCACAGTGTTGCTTTGTCAGCTGCTTTGGTTCTATGACTGTACATTGAATAGCAACACTCAGCTGTAACTTTGTTCAGAGCTAATTACCTATTGTTAGCCAGATAACTTCCCATAATAAGAAGGGACCTGGACTATTTAAAGGACCATGTCACGTAATGAAAGTGACTGTTTTTTCAATAACTTATAATGGCAGGCCAGCTATCTGCCCATGGGAACAGAAGCAAGATGCCAAGTAAATAACTACGCTCAAAAGCATCATCACTAAAAAGACCTCATGGAAAAAGTCCTGGTATGCTTTATCTGTGCTTTACTGTATTTTACACCCAGTGTGACCAAAAATGGGCTCTGCCGATGATGCCTTCCAGGATCTCCTGAAGGATTTCCTCCTCTCTGAAGAACAAGGGTCAGAGTCTGGGACCCTCACGAGCTTTCTCATCACTGACTGGAAATCACTGAAAAGACAATGAACCGGCACAGGCTGTAAATGGCAGCGAGCTGGCTGTTTAACTGGCTCTTTATGTGGCCAATATGTTACTCTGTGGGTAAAAATCTTACATTGCAAAAGACGGGAAACGGCATTGTATATAAACATAATGCAAGCTTTCTGGCAAATGATCAAAAATAGTGAATATGAACTGATAAGCTCACTTTATGAATACGTGTACTTTGATAGTGTGCTTTTCAGGTGTGTGCGTGTGTGTGTGTGTGTGTGTGTGTAGCTGTGTATTTTGATGCCAAGGGCTCAGGTAGCAGATATAAGAGATAAGACAGTTATATAACCAGGAAAAACGAGGAGCCGCCAAGCCTCATCGTGCTGAAGTTAGAAGGAAGTGCACGCCCCTGCTCCTTACTTACTAAATAAAGGCACAATCACACAGCCAGACTCCAAAGCTCTTGTTTGTGAAAGATAAAGAGTCAAAAGAAGAAAAAACTTCACACCATGTCTGATTTCAAGTTCTCACCCAACACTTCTTCTGCTGCTGCCACTTCAGGAGAAAATCATTTCTGCGGCTTCCATTTTATAACACCATAGTTGATATGCATACCTGTAAAACCTCAAAGGCTGCTTTACCACCTTTGTACCTATTTACTTCACATCTGTTATGACTTATTTGGATTGAATAAAGTTTTTGAGTTTCTAGACATATCACAGTACCTCCTGGTTCCACTGATAAAGGGTTCCTTTACCAAAGAAAAAAGAAGTCATGCTGTGTAAGTGAGTAAGAGAGTAAGCAAATCCTTTGGGAATAAAAGTCTAGTATGACGAAGTTTTCACCTCTTCATGGCAAAGGCTTATGACGCTTATGGAAGTTTCCGAATGACAGTTTTTTTGATTTCTGGCCCTTCAAAGGTGACCATCTGAAACTCTCCGATGTAGTCACTGTTGAAGAGCATTAGGGTTTTCCTGCTTAGATACCCATCCTTTATGGGTAAAGCTTGCAAGGAATGAGTGGTGGACTGTCATATTTCCTTCAGTCAGGACCACTGTAGTCAAAAGAAGATTGTTATTTTCATCTGCAGTATTTAAATTTGGCAGCTTGACTCTGTTCTGGGATCTCCATGCCCTTGCATGTGCAGAAACAGAACAGAAGCAGCAAGGCCAAGCACAGAACCAGGAAGTTTAGACACAGCGTGAGGGTTAGAGGTGAAGTGTCCCCATAATATAGTGGTTTGAATATTCGTAACTGGTTTGATTCTTGGTGGGGACACAAGCCTCTCTCACCATGGTGGTTTCTGTCAGGGAGGGGATCTGGCATAAAACCTGCGCCAAATTACCAGTGTGGATTAATCTGCTTTGGAGACCCTTTGGGGGAAAATATAAGGGAGCAGCTGACGGTACATTTATGAGGGTTAGGGGTGGGTTGCAAAGTGGCTTGTAGTGTTATAACAACAATGGGCAGACTTAAATAGTGGGCCCTATTTGACACTTATAAGTTTCAAGTTTATTGTCATATACAGATAACAACAGAACTTCGTTACGGGCAGCTAAATTCTTCTTGGACTCAGAGCTCTCTAAAATTTGTGCAATTAAAACTACAGAAGAATAACAATTAACACTTAAGTTAAAAAAGAAGAAAAAGTATAGCAGGCAAACAGTGTGTAATCTTTACAAGTGGAGAATGTAGTATCTAACTACACTACCAGTCAAAAGTTTGGACACACCTTCTCATTTAATGGTTTTCTTTATTGTCATGACTATTTACATTGTAGATTCTCAGTGACATCAGAACTATGAATGAACACATATGGAATTATGTAGTGAAGAAAAAAGTGTGAAATAACTCAAAGCATGTTTTATATTTTAGAATCTTCAAAATAGCCACCCTTTGCTTTGATTACTGCTTTGCACACTCTTGACATTCCCTCGATGAGCTTCATGAGGTAGTCACCTGAAATGGTTTTCACTTCACTGGTGAGCCTTGTCAGGGTTCATTTGTGGAATTTCTTGCCTTAATGGGGTTGGGACCATCAGTTGTGTTCAATGAGAAATGAGAAAGTGTGTCCAAACTTTTGACTGGTAGTGTAGATACATATTATGCAACATATGTACTCTGTATGATAACTTAGTTTTAAAGTGGCTAGATTATAAGTGAGTGTGGAAGCAATACAGTTTAAGGGGGAGGGGTGAAGGTTCAGGAGTATGGCAAGAGTTCAAGGTGTTTCAGTCTTTCAGCAGTTCAGTATGATGTCTTGCAGGTAGCAGCAGGCAGCAGGTCTGGATGGTCCTGTTTGCCTACCTGATGGGAGGAGTGTGGAAACTCTGTGGTTGGGGTGTCTGGGATCAGAGAGGATCCGCTGTGTTTTCTTCCTACAGTGCTGCCTGTGTATGGTCTGGATGGTAGGCGCCCTCTGTAAGCCCACCACACCAAGTCGTGACACAGCCAGCCTCTCACTGGTGCATTGTAATAAGTTTGTGAGTATTCTAGAGTCCATGCCAAACCCTCTCAGGAAGAATAGCCACTGTTTTGGTGTTTTCATGATCAGTTAGATGTGCACATCAGCTGAGCCATGAAGAGTTCATTTCATCTACTGGGAATATGGCTGCAGTTGTGGGTGAGCTTGGCTGAAATAATGCTATGCTCTATTTCCGTTGGCCAGCTGAATATATTCGCTTTGGTTAGAGTTGAATGAAAGTAATCTTTGAACTGTGATGATGGCTGAACCTTGCAGCACACAGTCCTTAGTGCATTCAGTGCTGCATTTCTTCAGTTTCTATAGTGGAATCATTCCATAAAAAGACACACGATTGCCACTGTGGTAATTTTTCTCATTAGTCACCGTGACAAGCCTTCAGAATGGTGGTATTACTCCAACCCAGAGCTTTTTTGGATAGGTGTAGAGAGGATCCAAATGCGTAAGTCGGGCAGACTGAACAACAAAAACTGAGCTGTTTTATTAGGATGATTACAGTCCAGAAAAATGTCAAACACCAAAAGGGAAACTCAAAACTAAATCCACAACTGAAACAAGGCAGCGGGGGTTCATCAGGGATCAACAACAGCACAGTGTAAAGCAGACGCTTTGGCAAAAACTGAGAGGTAAACAGGATGATAGCAGGTACATAGTGGACACGTGAAAACAATGAGACAAGGAGGAAGCACAAAGCACATCAATATACACAAGAAAACCAGTGATAGTAAAATGAGAAACAAAACAAAAGACAAAAACTAAACACAGAGATGGGAAGGCTCACACTGAAAATGACGCACGAACACTGATTAAGATCTGTGTAGTTTGATGTGCTTCATGCAGCGTTGCAGTTTGCAGCTACACTTCCTGGACCATAGTGTGACCATACCTAGCTTCAGGACTTTTTGTGCATGTTAATCCGTGCTGTTGCTTTCTATATCCAAGTATTTTTATTATTTTTCAGACAGATAAACATACAAACAAACAATGTTGTCACCCCGTCCCTCCCCAAAATACCAGACCTTACAAGTGTTATTGTTAATTATTGTCTGACTTATTCATATATGTTTTCTCAAACCTGAAGGGGAAAAAAATGAAGAGAAAACAATTTAATACTGTATATTGAGAGTATAGACAACACTATACTCGAAGACCAATGGGTCACTGGGTAATACACGTTCAACATAACACAATCATGAATCAATATCACTGGCAGACAAATTGTGAGCAAAATTTATAAATGGTTGCCAGGAAGCATAAAATTTTTCAACAGACCCTCTGATGGTAAACTTAATCTTTTCTGAGTATGGCTCATAACGTCTCTGATTCACTGGCCGAATGTTGGAGGTCGAGCGTCCTTCCATTTAGTAAGAATAAGTCTTCTGGCCAGCAGTGAGGAATACGCGATCATATTTGAGTCAAGTTT
>VUQH01029686.1:1562-12136 GCA_015106775.1 Etroplus canarensis | reverse complement strand
GGTTTGGTGTGTCAGTGAGCAAGAGAGAGAGAGAAAGTGTGTGAAAGTGCTTTTGTGCTTCTTGTCAAGAGCACATGTCTGCTAAGATCCTCCATGATGTAGCCCCAGCCAGTGCCTAAGAGTATTGATTGGCTGAATTAAACTATCAGATGCTGCTGAAGGCTACCCAGTAGTAATCTGCATGCGCGTTTGTCTTTTTGACAAAGATACAGTTTTGTCTTTTCCATCTGAACTTTCTGAAAGTGTCTGTGAAACTGAACCCACAGTAGGTTTATTGTTGTCAGACGCTCCCGAAGGCCACCCAGGGTCTGTGTGTGCTGTGTCTCTGTGCGTTTGCATATGTGCCAGCACGTATGCTGGCGATGATGCCCTTGTAGATTACATGCAGAGTGCAATCTGTGTTTAACACACTCGCCCTTAGAGGGCGGATTATGCGATAAACATAGTGGCGGGCTCCTGTCACCTTACACACACACACGCTCACTGTATTTACTCCTACAGGGCACTACAGGACAAGTGAAGAGTGAATACACTCACGCTCATTTATCTGCATTCGCACATGTGCTGACTGCCTGATTAGTTTGTTGCTTAAAGTCTTTTAAGCTTGCAGACGAGTTGTGTAAAGTGTAAGGCCAATCACAAGTGTTTTAATATTTGCTGGCTGGTCACATTTGAACTTTATCTTTTCCATGAAAACACTAATTGTTTATTTTAGCAACACTCCTTACAGTGACATAGTGGTCTAAAGAGTGTGTTTATTCACAGGGATCACTTCACATATTGAACTGAAAGAAAGAAAGAAATTGCATGTAACAAAAAATAGTACTTTTTGTTTACTTGGTCACAATTAAAGAATGAAATCACTCAGACATTAAAAGACAATACAAGCAAGGTGACCACAATTTTAACAAGTCACTCACATACACACGATCTTTTGATTTATGATGACTGCCTCTGTCTTTGCCCACAAATGCGACTCCGACCTGTCATTTTCCCACTTGATGTCATGCACACGCCCACCAGCCATTACACATCCATCCACATAATGATCCCCACATATACTCGAATGCACACAGGCGCATGTTGTCATATACGTATGCCCACATGAGCACAAACAGAGGCACACTCCTCTGTCTTCCACTGTGATCTCAAGGACACTCAGTCAACATTTACTGGAGCTTTGATGGCTTTACAGCCACCGTTATTACTGCCTCCCTCCCTTTCTGCTTCCCTCCCTTCCACCTCCTCCTCTTCCTTCTGCTCCTTGAGTCATCAGCAGGTCTCAGTCTTTTGTATCATGGTGTAATTAACCACGCAATAGGGAGTGGCACAGCATCCAACTTTCAGCACTGATTAAAAAGAGCGGGCCTCCAGCTCCAAGCCAAAACCATCTGGTCCCTGTTTTTAATTTAGGAGAAACTACATGTAATTTGGAAGAAAATGTAAATGCTTACTTTTTGTAGCAGCTCCAAATGCTCCTTTTTAAACTTTTTTTTTAAACTGACACAGAAATGGATGCACAATATGGTTTTAAGTTTTTTTTGCGTAATTTATTTAATGAGGGGAAAAAACACTTGACCTATACTATTGTTTTTAAAAACGGCTTAATGAAGCCTTACTAGCAAAATGGCTCTGTAAATGAAATTGTTGGTTGCACTTTACACCAACAGCCAAAATATATTAAACCTGTTTTGCTCTTGCTTTATATAATTGTAACCATCTCCAACCAAACAAACTCACCAAGACTGAACAAAATCATCAGCCTCCCCATTCTCAGCCTGTCAGATATGAATCACAAAGCCACTGCACATCTTGCAAGAATAAAAACAAATTACACCATTCACACTGCAACATCCACTTGCTGATAGCTGAATCTATAACAGAAAACAGATCGCTTTGGCAGAAGGTTCCCTCTGCCATTGCAGCCCTGAACAGTGTAAAAACCCCATTTCCAGAAAAGTGTATTTTTCAAAATGAGACAAATATAAAATATATAATATAATCTGTTATGCATACATTCACAGGAAGCATTGTTTAAGAAGGATACAAAGAAACTGTTTTCAATAAATTTACTGACCAGCTTAATTGTATTTTGTAATAACAGACAAATTTAGAATTTGATGACTGCCACACACTAAAAGTTGGGAAAAAGGCATTTTTACCATTGTGTTACATCACCTTTCCTTTTAGTAACACTTTAATCAATTTGGAGCTGAAGATAGTAATTGTTATAGTTTTGCAATTGGATTTTTTCCCTATTCTTAAATGATGTAACACATCGGCTGCTCAACAGTCAACATGGTCTGTTGCCTGAGTCTCCTCTTCATCATGCACCATACATTTTCAGTAGGACATAGATCCGGACCAGCCAATCAAGCACAGAGTCCATGAACCCATACCATGGGTACTGATGCACCCCCATACCATCACAAATTCTGGCTTTTGCACCTTTCTCTGATAACAATCTGGATGGTTGTTTTCATCAGTAAACAGTAAGCGTGAGATCCATTTTTTTTCCCCAAAATCTAGTGGAAATGTGTTCCCATCGCAGCACATAGTTCCATAGTTTTTTGGTCCATCTGAGATGAGCTCAGGCCCAAAGAACTCAGTGGGGTTTCTGTGTAGAGTAAATGCATGGCTTCCTTGTTTTATGATACAGTTTCAAGTTACATTTCTGGATGTAGCAACAGACTGTGTTAAGTAATGGTTTTCCAAATTACTGCTGAGCCCAGACATCTATATTTGTCTCAGTAGCATGACAGTTTGTTAGTGTCGCCTCAAGGATCTCCCACATTCAACAGTGGGTTCCAACAGTGCCCTTTATGCCGTGAGATGTCTCAAAATTCTCTGAGTCTTTTCACAATATGATGCATTGTAGATGCTGAAATATCTAAATGCTCTGTCTCGCACTGAGAAATATTCCTTTTGAACTGACTGACAGTTCTCTCACAAATTTGGCCACAAAGAGGTGAGCTACAACCCATCCTTGCTTGCAGAGACCGAGCCTTTGATAGATGCTACTTTTACACAAAATCACGATTCCTCACCTGCTCCCAATTAACCTGCTCACTGTGGAGGTTTTCATATCAGTGTTATTTTAATATTCTGTACACTTTTCAATGTGATTTTAACTCTTTCCCAAATTTTGTTGTTTGTGTTGCAGCCATCGAATTCTACATTTGTGTAAATTTACAAAATACAGTTAGGTTTTCTTTGTGCTTTTGTCAGTTAAATAAAGATTCATGTGAATTAACGTCACAGATTTTTCTTTTTCTTGCCTCTTGGAGAACCAACCATACCAACTTTTCTGGAAATGGGGTTTGTAGGTCAGCAGCATCCTGAATTGTTGCATGGGGGATGTTTTGAAAAGAGCAGCATGCAGAATCTCCCTCTGTGGCAATAAAGACTATGTAAAAATTATTAGACGCTTTGATTATTTTTTTAACATTAATGGACATGTAATTTGATTCACAGTAAATTAAATGTATTTATATAATGCATCTCTAGTTTTATTGGGCACACTCAAAGCACGTACCTAAGTCACACCCACTCTTTCACACACACATCCATATCAGCATCTTTTCAATTAATGGATAACTCGTTCTACCTCCGGTGGCACAGCCCGTTTCCTGACACACCTGTCTTTCCCTCCGGGTGGACTGTAATAACTTTTGGCAGTTGCTTGCTGAACCTTTTATCTGCTGCTATTATTGTACCTTAAATGATTTTTTAAAAATAATGCCAATAACATCGCTATTAACCCCAGCTGTAGTTTGTTTCCATTGGTATTTAGAGAGTATGAACACTCATACACTAATATAGGATGATGGCCATTGTGACTGCTAAATGTCAGCACATTAGCATTGACTTATAATTTTTAAATAAAAAGATTTTTGCCAGACTGCCCACCTGGAGGGCAATAGATGCTCCTCCACTGCCTATCAGTCATATATTTTTTCAGTGTTTGTTAAGCTAAAATGCTGAATAGCTGTTGTTTGTTCACAATGTGCAGCGAAGTCTAGAGTATAACAATGAAAAGACACTTAACGTTGTTGCACAAGTGCAGTGATTACACCAATCTGTCCTTCTCAACATGAAATCAGGGTGTCAGTAGTGGCTCATTTACACTAATAGTTGAAAAAGGTTTTTATTAGATTTATATATTACTTTTTTCTTTTTAAAATTTCTGTCTTGTCAGTACTACCTGAGAACAGTGATTACTCTGACCTTGAAACTAATGACCCATGGATCAAAATTAGATAGCTTGCTAACGTAAGCTAATTAGCTCTCGCCTCTGCTTTGATGATGAATAATTACTTGTCCTTCATCTCCCAAATGGCAGCATATTGACCCATCCACATCAGAAATAGATATAAACGTCTGTACTGTTGTAAAGTTCCATGCTGGCGGTAGTGTAATGGGAGAGATTCTGTGCATGATAAGTGTAAACATCTGTAAAGTGTAGCTCTTGCAGGGACTTCACAGTTTTTTGGTGATTGAAATATTGAGGCAGATGCTGCACATGAGATCCTAGTGTTCAGAATTTGTGACTGTAGTTGCAGTTTATTCATCTTTGCTTTTCACTTTTCTTAATTTTTAATCTACACTCACCACTTTATTAGGTGCACTTCTTCATCTGCTCATTCACACAAATATCTAATTGGCCAATAACATGGCAGCATCTCAATGCATTTAGTCATGTAGACATGGTCTAGATGATCAGCTTAAGTGACTTTGAACTTGGCATGGCTGTTGATGCCAGATGGGCTGGTCTAAGTATTTCAGGAAATGCTGATCTACTGCTAGGGTTTACAGAGAAAATATCCAGTGAGCAGCAGTTCTCTGGGCAATAATGCCTCATTGATGCTAGATCGCAGAATACTTTGAGCTGATAGGAAGGCAACAGTAACTCAAATAACCACTCAATACAACCAAGGTATGTAGAAGAGCGTCTTTGACACCAGACCTCAAAGCAGATGAGCCACAGTAGCAGAAGACCACACCAGTTGCCACCCTTGTCAGCTAATGGGAACCTGAGAGTCTGATTCACCCAGACTAACCTAAATTGGACAACAAAAGATTGTAAAAAGTCTATCTGGTCTAAAAGTTTCGATTTCTGCTGAAACATTCAGATGGTAGGGTCAGAATTTGGTTTAAACAACATGAAAGCATGAATTCATCCTTGTGTCAATGGTTCAGGCTGGTAGTGGTGGTACTGGTAATGTTGTAAGAGATATTTTCTTGGCATGCTTTGTGGCCCTTAGTACTGACTGAGCATCACTTAAATGCCACAGCCTACCTGAATATTGTTGCTGACCATGTCCATCCCTTTATGACCTTAGTTGACCCATCTTCTGATGGCTGCTTCCAGCAGGAAAACTCGACATGTCACAAAGCTCAAATCCTCTTGAACTGGTTTCATGAACATCAAAATTAGTTCACTGTACTCAAATGGTCTCAACATTCCCAGTCCAGTAGAACACCTTTGGAATGTGGTGGAAGATTTTGTCATGGTCCGCCCTTTGGTTAGGGTTTTGTGTTCTGCTTTTGAGTTCTGTTTTCCCCCTCTCGTGTTCCCAGGATTTTTGGTTCCCTGTATTATTATTACCCTTGGTTTTGGCAAAATAAAGCCTTGTTCTTTTCATGTCGGCTCTGCGGTCCTGCATATTGGGTCCGCACCTCACTCTCAGCATGGAATACCACGACAGATTTGCAGATTCTATCATGTCAACATGGACTAAAATCTCTAAATAATGAGTCCAGTGCCTTGTTGAACCATACCACAAAGAACTAAGGCAGTTCTGAAGGCAAAAGGGGGTCAATCCCTTAGCAAGACATACTTTATAAAGTGGCCAGTGAGCATACTCTTGTGGTTTGAGACCATGGGAAAAATGAGAAGCTTGTGTTGCAGTTAGGAATTTTCCAGTGTTTGCAAGCATGTGCAACACTGTTTTTACCCTCAAGCACTCCATGCCCCCCCTTTTTCAGCATGTAGCTCAAAGCACAGTTGTGACCAAGTTCATTCAAGCTGTTCGGGTTACTACAGTCTTGTTCTGTGCATTACAAAATTCAATTTGAATTTTTTTATTTACTACAGCTTGAAGGTGTCCAGATGCAGATGCAAAAGTGTCTGTATTTGACAGTACAATCAAAACAAGAACAGACTGAACACATTACATGACATACAGTAGAGGTTATTTTGGACAGACATAAAAAAGTGTGTTTAGAAATTTTAGCTCTCTTTGATGTCCATTGTGCAAAAACAGGTGTTAAACCTCTGCGTTAAACCTGTGTTAAATCTTTATAATGCACACATCTGGTAAATTATTTTATGAGGGAAGTGGAGAAGAATAATTTCAAGCACAAATTATGTACTTAACAGTAATGCTTGATTCTTTCTTTGTAAAGTCTATATAGTAACTGAAGATCTATTATCCTCTTCATCCAAACTGAATTGCGTGTTTAAAGCATTATATGGTTTGTTTCCTGTATCTTGGTCAGAATCCAAATTCAGCTTGCCATTCATGACACCAAGTCATGCACATCTGATCAGACGATCCAATTCAAACCTTCTCCCAGTCTTGTACACCACATTGTACTCAGAGAGCCCCTGTGAGCCCTTTCTTATTGGTGGTAAAGATGCAGAGGAAGAAGGGTTGCAATTCATTTGATCTGTTCATGAATGCTCTTCTTCTCTCTTGGGGTGATATTGAAAAGATGCTTCAGGCTTTCCCCCAGCAAAGCGCCAAGCAGAGAAGCCCCTGGGAAATATTTTATTCAGGCGACGCCAAATTTTGCACTCCGCTCACACACACAAACACACACATACAAACTGCAGTTTTTATGAAAGAAGGATCTTTGTCCTATATTTCGGTCTTGTAGCTGCTGCACACATTTTCATATTCAGTAGGATATTATTCAGAAAGACTGTAACTTTGAAAATGAAAGCTGAAGGTTAGTTTAACCACTTGAGCCCTAATGTTCTCATTGTTCCCCTTAAATATCATTTTAAGTAGCTGTGAAAAAAGATAAAACACTTAACAAAATCACTTGTACATTTCCAAACTTCTCGTTTGAGCAATTCACTGAAGCTATACATATACGCAGAGTGAAAGGACGTGCACTACTTTAAACACACACTCAAAAACCAACCCTACTCATGCACGGCTGGTTTCTCTCCATCGTTCTCTCTCTTTCTCTCTTGTGGGGAGACCAGTGGTAACACTGCAAATAAACACAAAAATTCTCTTCACACGTTCATTGTCTGGCTGTTTCACCTCATTAGAAGCACACACATGTTGAAGCACCTCATCCTCCTTCAAGCCACCTAAACAGAGGACCTTACTAGAGTTAATGAAGCGCAAGTCCCCTGGTAATACACTGCCCTAGAACATGTTTATACATACTGTATGTGTCTGTCAGTGTCAGTAGTTCATTATTTTGTATTGCTTCCCGTGCTCGAGGTAATGACAAGAAGAATAAATCTGATGTTTCACATTATTTAGCCATGTATACCAGGACAGTGTTTATTCCACTTAATTACAATGCAATTTAAAAGCACTGCACTATGTCAAGAAGAAGAAGAAGAAGAAGAAGAAGAAGAAAAAGAAGAAGGGTGGGGTGCCAACCACTGTGAATTTTTAGGTAATCGGTAAAGGAATTTGTCTTCTAAATGAGTTTAGATATTGCCTGTCAGCAATGCAGTTCCAGTCCCCTTGTGTTGCTTCCATCAGCTGTCCCTCTTCTCTTCTGTCATATTAGACCCCTCATCAACGCAACATTTTGCAGCGAGCACTGGTGTGTGCTTAGTGGGATAAAAACATGTTTTTCAAGTGGGCAATGAGCCAAAACACACTGGAGTGTGTAAGGACACTTTGACCAAGAAGGATCTTGATGGAGTGCCCCATCAGACAAGCTGGCCTCAACAATCACTCGGCCAAAACCCAGCTGCGATAGTTTAGGATGAGTTTTGACCACACACTGAAGTGAAAGCAGCCAACAACTGAGCAACTTGTGAGAAACTCCTATGAGACAGTTTGAAAGCTGTTCCAGGTCATGAAGCTAGTCAAGAGATTAAACTAAATAAATAAAAAGCAGATGTATCTTTTTTTTTATCTGATTACACTAAATAAAAAATTTCATTTATTGTCTGCAATGTCCTCTTTATTGTTATACAATGTACAAAATAAAACTGAGCAACTCTTGAATGAGTCAAACTTCTGATTCTATCCATCCATCCGGTTTTTAATTGCTTACCCCACTAGGCTCCCAGGGTAGCTGCAACGGTTTCCAGCTGATGCTGGGAGAGTCAGACAACCATTCACGGTCATATTCATACCTTTGGCCAAATGACCTAACATGCCTTTGGACTGTCAGAGCAAAAGCCCCCAGCAAAAACCCACACAGGAACAAGGAGAGCATGGAACCTCCACAGAGAAAGGCTACAGTCCATCAGGAGGTTCAAAATGAGAATCATCTTGCTGTAAGGTGACTGAGCTAACCATTTCCCCATTTTACCACTTTGTAAACTTTATGTAATGCATTTTTAAAATTTTATTTTACTGTATAAGAATACTCCATAGACTTGAGCTGTCTTTCCTAGAAAGATGTAGAATCACAGAAAAGGGAGATATGTTATGTGTAAGATTTTTTTAGACAGGCAGTGGATATGTACATAATGAGTTGTGGAAGTTAAAATAGGATATGTAAGAATACTGGGTAAATGCAAACCGTGAAGCTTGTAGTGTGCATTGTACAATTTAGAGTAATTCACTGTTATGGTGATGCTGTGTCCACAGTTAGAACCATAAGTTTTTGGACAATGACACATTTTGCTTGTCTGTAATGTTGCCTCTGTATACTGCCACAGTGGATTTTAAATCAAATAATCATTATTTGATTGAAGTTCAGACTTTTAGCTTTAATTTACAGGTTTGGCACAAGAAATGCATTTATTTATTCTTATGTATTTATGAATTACAACATTTTTTATAGATAGTCCCCCATTTCAAAGGCTCAAAAGTAATAGGGCAAGCGGTTTCAAAGCCGGCTGAGGCTTGTCCCATCATTATTCCATGACACACTAGAAAGATCCAAGTGTTGAACTTGTATTTGGTAGCTGTTCACTCAAACTCTAAATATGAGGTCCAAAGAGATGGTGAGTAAAAGAGGCCATTAGCAGGCTGAAAAAAACAATATAAACCTGTCAGATAAAAAGCAAAAACTTTAAGTGGCCAAATCAAGAATCTGGAACATCCTTAAAAAGAAGGAATGCACTGCCTGGCTTAGCAACACCAAAAGGCCTGGAAGACACAAAAGACAACTGAAGTGCATGTTTCCAAAATTATTTCCTTGATTAAGAAAAACTCTTCACAACATCTAACCAAGTCAAGAACACTGTGGAGGCAGGAGTGTCATATTATATTCAAGAGACTTGATTGCAATTTTCAGGAAAACTTGTAAAAGAGCCTGCCCAGCTGTGAAGAAAATTCTTTGGATAGATGAAACCAATATTACATATGCCAGAATGATAGGAAGAGAAAAGTATGGAGAAGAAAAGGAACCGCTCATGATCTGGAGCACACCTGACCATCTTTCAAACATGGTGGAGGCATTGTTATGACATGGACATGCCACTGGAACCAGCGCACTAGTATTTAATAATAATGTGACTGCTGATAG
This sequence comes from Etroplus canarensis, assembly GCA_015106775.1. Classification (NCBI taxonomy): domain Eukaryota; kingdom Metazoa; phylum Chordata; class Actinopteri; order Cichliformes; family Cichlidae; genus Etroplus; species Etroplus canarensis. Next base: position 2,455 of record VUQH01029686.1, on the reverse strand, counting down.
AAGTTACAGGATGAATTCTGTGTACAGAGCTATACTCTCTGCCCAGCTTCAGACAAATGATTCAAAACTGATTGGATCTGTGACTCACTGAACAAATGGATGATGACCCAAAGCATACTGCAAAGCCAACTCAAGCATTTCTCAATGCAAGGAAATAAAATATTCTTCAGTGACCAAGTCAGTCACCTGATCTCAACCCAACAGAGCATGTTTTTTTCAGATACTGAAGACAAAGCTGAAGGCAGAGAGACCCACAAAGAAGCAGCAGCTGAAGGCAACTGCACTAAAGACCTGGCAGAGCATCACAAGAAAGCAAACCTAGCATTTGGTGATGTCCATGGGTTCTTGACTTTAGGAAATCATTGCAAAAAATATCAAATAATTAAAAACAATCCTTAACAGCATGCTTACTTTTAAGCCTCTGAAAATGGGACACAATGCAATTCCTAAACTGTTAATGCAATGTCTTTGAATTAAAGCTGAAAGTCAGCACTTTAATTAAATCATCACCACTGATAGATTTAGAGGCAAAATTACAACAACAAGAAAAGTGTCATTGTCAAAAAAGAGTAGACCAAACTGTATGCTCTCTGTTAGACCAGTGGTGATGATTCTGAATGAAATACATGTATGTTGTTGCTCATAAATACTGTTTGCCAGATTTCACCTTCACATTTTGGCTAGGAGTGGAAAAGGAGCCATGTTAGTATGATAGCTCATGTAAGATCAGCAGTCACAGCAGCAGCAGTAGCACAGGTAATCTGTTCAAACAGCATGTCCACAAAGAAAACATACCCACTTGAGCTAACAGTACAAACAGTTTCAGAGATTTTTTTTCTTTTATGCAAATCACCCCCCCCCCCCCCCCCCCCCCCCCCCGGAGACCCAAAAAA
>VUQH01029654.1:3648-20059 GCA_015106775.1 Etroplus canarensis | reverse complement strand
TCTCTCCCTTTACCAGTCATAGTCCCTACATTTAAAGTCCCTACTCTCACCTCCACCCTCCTACCTTTCCTTCTCTCTCTCTGCCTCCTAACACCTGGGCTTGGGACCGGCACTAGGACTACACTGGCTTGAGGGCTCCTGTGGCTGGTTTAATAATGTAAATATGTTAATATTTTAAATAACTGTGTATTTGCTATTTATGTATCTTTTTTCCCCACAGTTGCAGTTTTAGCATTTCTTACTACTGCCATGTACTTGAATTTTGACTTTCATTAATTTAACAAGTAAGACAGCAAACTAAATAATACATGAATCTTGTAGATTTTGAAATTTGCTTTTGTATACCACCACAGTTGACTTTCAATCAAACGAACAAGATCTGACCAGTGCAGACATTCAGCTCAGTGTATAGCCCTGTACACTTCAAATTAATCTAGCTACTTCTATTAGCAGTCATGTAAAACACCAGTGACCCAGTTCCAATGGCAGCCATACACGCCCATGCGATAACATTGCCTTCACCATGTTTGACAGATGATGTGGTACACTTCGGATCATGAGCTGTTCATTTCCTTGGTTTCCTAATCTTGCTTTCATATGTCCAGGCTATTTTAGATGTTATCTGGCAAAGTCTAACCTGACCTACCTGATCTTGACTGTAACCAGTAGTTTTCATTTTGTTGTAAATCCTCTGTATTTACATCCTCTAAGGTGTCTATTGATTGTAGAATCTGATATGCCTACTTCCTCCAGTCTGTTCTTGATTTATTTAGATCTTGTGAAGGGGGTTTTTCTTATCCAAATCCAGAATTCTGTGATCATCCTATTATTTTGAGCCACTAAATATGGGGGACTATTTATAAAATGGCTGTAATTCCTAAACATTCAATGCAAATCTTTTGGCAAACCCCTTGAATTAAAGCTGAAAGTCTGCACTTCAGTCACATTTTGATTGTTTGATTTAAGATCTACTGTGGTGGTGTATAGAGGTAAAATTACCAAAAATATGCTAAGTGTCCAAAGCTTGTGAACCTAACTGTAAGAATACCATTTTTTTAATCTGACATTGTGATAGGAGTGTATATCACACATGTTATTAGTAACATGTTACTGCTGCTGATGCCAAAAGAATTGCTGAGGAAATAGTACGAAGTATCATAAATACAGAAGTAAATACCCAAAGGAAAAAATGTGCAACAGTTCTGCAGCGTGAAACTTGGATTGTATTTTGAGAAATTATTGGATGTGGTGAAGGAGGACATGCAGAGGGTTGGTGTGAGGGAAGAGGATGCAAGGGATAGGATGAGATGGAGGCAGATGATCCGCTGTGGCGACCCCTAATGGGAGCAGCCGAAAGAAGAAGAAGGAGGAGGAGAAGAAGAAGAAGAAGGAGGAGGAGGAGGAGGAGGAGGAGGAGGAGAAGAAGGAGAAGGAGAAGAAGAAGAAGAAGAAGAAGAAGAATTTTGAAACTGCAATTTTTGTCATCAAGGATTGTGTCCAGACCCAAGAGAACAACTGAAACTATTTTTGTTTTGCATCTGAAGGCTTGACTCTATGAAGGACTGTCATTCTGCTGCTGGAGAAGAGAGCAGAGGAGAAGAAAATCAGTTAAGAGCATGAAAGTACAAAAAACAGGGTGGAACTGAAATATCAGAGGAGGAAAGACAGTGGGGTCAGAAAGAGACAGTTTTTACAAAAACTCTTACAATGACTGTTTGATCTGCTGCTGGTGTGAACAGTAACAAGAATGCTACAGGAAGTCAACCAATTATTCCACAACAGGGAGAACCTACAGTTATATTTCAGTTTGACAGCCTCTTTTGATTTGTGCATTTTTTAGCAGGGAACCTTTAATATCATATCACATCAGTATTTATTATTATTTGTTATTATAGTTATTATTAAGTGTGTTGTACTTCAATTTGTCTACGTTTTGCTGTCCAGGGCCAGAACCAAACCACGGATCTAAGGCACTAGAAGAGAGTTTGTAATTTACTTGACAGAGAGGACTCTTAGAATGTGTACTGTTCCCAAAAGTACTGTTTTCTCGATTTCCTGTAGGTTGTTTTTGCCTGGATTTCACAGAGTGGGTTTTCAGTACCTTTCTTTATAACACCAGGGGCACCTACATTAACAGGAATTACCACTGTCCTCATCTGCCACATCTGGGCTATTTCTATCTACAAGTCTTTATATTTGGACAGTTTCTCTGATACCTTAGTGGAGATGTTTTTATCAGATGGTATGAACACATCAATAAGGATACATTTGTTTCCCTGCTTATGCTTGATCACAATATCTGGGTGGTTTGCTGTTCTTGCTTTATCTGTTCGGATGGGCATGTCATAGAGCAGTGGTTCTCAACTTTTTTTCAGTGATGTACCCCCTGTGAAATATTTTTTTCAGTACCCCCTAACCGGAGAAAAGCATTATTGGTTGAAAAAAGATGTAAAACAGCACTGTAGCATCAGCGTCTGATTTACTAAACTTCATAACTGTGCAAGACATTGCTCATCTATAGTGGTTTCTTTTGAACTATTTGGAGATAAGAATATCTAAAAAAAATAACAGAAAATTTGTTAACAAAGAAATATTTAATTTGTGAATAGAGATTTGTACACATAAAAATAATTATCAATTTAAGTGCCCTTAAGTGGGATTATAATAAAGAGCTGTTCTCAAACTGAATTTGTGAACTTACTGTAATAATAAACATTTCTTCACAAAGAATCATAAACCTAATCATGCATTGAAAATGTTCACATAGAGAAATCTTAATGAATTAATAATAAATGTATTATTAGAAGGATGCTGACCAAGTTAGGGACAATACTGGACAATCCTTCACACCCTGTCCATGACGTGCTGGACAGACACAGGAGCATGTTCAGCAGCAAACTTATTCCACCATGGTGCTCCACAGAACGCCACAGGAAATCATTCCTACCTGTGGACATCAGACTCTATAACTCCTCACAGTAACAGCTTAACTTGTTTCGTATTACATGTTGTATATACTGTTTAACTTAGAGTTATTTATGTTACATGTTGCAATTTATACAAACAGGTTAATTTGTTTATTTTAATCTTTATTTGAACTGAATCATCAGTTTAAAAAAAAAACGAGAACCCAAATAAGCTTTTTCTTTTGCCTTATTTATTGCAAGCACCTGGTTTTCAGGCTATATCACAAACTGAGCATGAGGATATGGCGCTTAAAAGAAGAAAACATCACCCTAATTGTTACATGCCACTCCTTTAAAGTGAGATACATGTGTGTAAACCAGTACTAAGTGTAATCGATTCACAGGATATTCTTTAAATAAGAGCTGAATTTGACTTTAGCAAATGTGCAAACAACTACCACTTAACTTCTATAATACTGGTTAATACTAATCCAAACAAAGGTGTTTCAGAATCATATAACCTTTTATTCAATATTTACTGACTAATTTAAAGATAGCAGTTTATTCCATATCCAACAGCAGAGGTACAGGCTGCAGCACAGCACATTTACTTATGATCTTATATTGCACTTCCCTCGGTTCACAAAATTACCATTCCTCTATAAAGCAAGTCTAACCAATATGCTGTGTCTCAGTTTCTTCCAAACAATATTATTGTGGCTGTAAGGGCTTTAAATTGAATGAGCCAGACTACTGTAAAAGACAGTGAGAAAAAGACCAGGAGGTTAAAATCAAAAAGCAATAAGACAAAATAATAAATATGACCCTATGAGAGGGAGATTCAGTTAAGAAAGCAGTGTGTGCATCTTTTTGGATTATACAGTACAGCACAGTGTGGATGTGCCGACTCGGAGAGAAGCCAGCGCAAATCCCAAAGCTGAAATTTCATAAAGGCAGATAAGTGCAGAATAGTATTTAATCAAAAATAAAACACACTTCTCCAGTCAAGTAGGACTGGCGTAAAGCCACAAAAGAACACAAAAAAAAAAATCAAAGAATTTAAGAAGGCAGATATCTGTCAAGTAACTTTTTGAGCTATGAGCCGATGAAAAGCTACCTTATGGATTACAGCATTATTGCAATAAATGGAATAGTTCACAGTTGTCTAGTTGGTTGCCTCTTTTCAAAATGTATTTTATAGTTGCATTCACATGTTGTATAAAAAGGCAGGGCGGGCAGACCCAGCATGACTGTGCAACTTTAAAATCATCCTCAATAGTATTACACAAAGTTGTTTTCTATTAAGTCTTCCATGACTCATTCCAAAGTCATCTGAGTATTCTCAGGCGCTTTCATGTCTATCTTCAGTAGAGACTTCTTCATATTCACACATGGTTCGACTGACTGAGATCAGTTTGTACATGTATGGCGCACGAATAGTTTTTTCTTCTTTCACTGAGACATTAAGCATTCTGTTTGTGTTCAAGTGGGCAAGAACAGCACAGCTATCAGAGTTACAGACTGACTATATTAGAAATATACTATATGTCCCATATGAGAGTGAATATATTTTTTAACCTTATGAAACTTTCCATCCTTAAATGGGAACATGACATTTGGCTTTTTTGAAACTTATAGTTCATTCTGCTCAACACAGACCTGTTGTGTCCCATGAATCCCAAATAAGAGCTCTGGTCTCTGGAGGTTAGCACTAATGATTCAGTGAGAGATTCTACAACAAATACAACCGATTCTTTGAGGAAACTGAAACTCAGTGCATGTCAAAATGCGTTAAAAGTTTCTTTCAGTTCACAAAAATGTATCAGAAATTCCATTATCAATATGTGCATTTTTTGTTTCCTGTGCTTGAAGGTCTTCTCATCCATTTGGCATTAAAGCCGGGACTCAAAGTTCAATCTTAATGCTGGAAACAGCAGCTGAATACAATTTCACATCAAGGACATTTTCAGTGTGTTTTGTCATGTCTTTCATTTCATTTCTTTAGCTATGAAAATGCATCATTTTTATGAATCAAATACTTAATAACAGAGCTGAAGAAGATGTATGTGTTTATTGTCATTTCTGCATTTGTTTATCTTTCAGTCCTTAAGCTTATGCAAATACTCCTGTACTAAATTTCACAAAACTTGTTTAAGAGGTGAAAAAAGTAAATAATTCAATTTTGGTGTGTTAGATCACATTTCCTTTAAAAAAGGGTTTGCTTTCTGAGCGCCCCTTCTTCTTTTTTTACTTGATTAAGGTTATGTACAGTACAGTATATCAATATACCCTTAATTTCTTTATTCACCAGATGTTTTTGTAATAAATTTTTGTGGTTGGAAACAATTGTGAAAAGGCTTGTAATAGCTTAGACAAAGTCAGCTGCTCATCACCTCAAATTTTGTGTATGTTTAATAGCTCTTCAAAGTAATTACATTAAAACAAAATTCCTCCAGGCAAACAAAATGTTTTTGCAATTCCATCTCTCTCAAACACACATATCACTCTGAATCACATCACTATCCAGGCAGAAAATAATCCACACACATCTACAAATACACTTACCATTGCGGTCTATGGCAAATGGTGTTCCTGCAGTGACAATTTCATAGTTGCAAATCTGGCTGTACTGCGGTGAACAATCCTGGTCCCAAGCCTCAACCTTCGCAAACAACATACAGTACAATTTATTCCAAGTCCTTCAATAATTGCTTAGCTAACACAATCACTATTAATCATTTTAGCTGTCAAAGCTTCTTGTGGCATTGTTAGACCACATTAATTTATCCATCACCTTGATTTTAAGAATAAAGCATTGATAAAAAAAAACATAGATAGCTGATACCTGCAAAATACTGTCATAGATCTTTCCTTCTGTTATTGATGCTTTGTACAAAGATTCACGAAAGATGGGACAGAACTCATTGACGTCATCTACCTGGATGTGAACCACAGCCCTGGATGAAGTAAGAAAAAGAAGCAAGAAGATGGAATGAGGGATCACAGTAGGGAAAATTACACAATGAAGCAAATAATATGGAGTGGTTTAAGAAGGGGTAATAGGAAAAGTATGCTGCAGAAATTTGTAAATCATTCAGGCTTGTCTATTAACACAACTCGTCCACAGCAGATTTTGCAAGGCTAGATTGTTTCTCAAGCTTTTTTTCTCTCTCGCCTTGTTCCTGTCTTTATGCTCTATTCTGAATGCACAGTCTCAAGCACAATCTCATCTGCTGGGAGAAATTAAGTCGGCTCTCTGATAACATTTGGGCACTAAAGTATATAAATGAAGCATAATATAGATGTATCGTGAAGTTTTCTTCATTGGTGACCTTTCCTGACAACAACTCAGAATTTATCTGAGCAAGCACATCTGGCTAATTAATGACATTAACTTAATGAGGCCTATTTAGAATGTCATGCCATGATAACATGACACATACACACACACACACACAAAAACAGGGTACACTCTGTGTCATTCATCATCTTCTAAAGAAATTCATTACAGATCCTTATTTCTCACTGCTCTCCCTTAAGCATCATCTTATTTTAGCTGCTTCGTGCTTCTGACTGAAAAACCGGAGGGTTTGATTTGCTGCTGTCCATGCCAGCCTGCCTGTCTGTCAGTCTAATTCACATATCACTGCCATCCACTATAACAGACAGATGTTACACCGACGGGCCATTAGGAGGACATATCCTCAGATACATCTGTAAGTCTCAGCTATTACTACTGGAGTATAAAGGAATGAGAGAAAATGATAGAAGAAACAAACTAGGAACAGCAGAGACCAGATCTTAATATCATAATTATTCATCATTCAAGGGAGACATAATTTAGAATTTAGTCTTTTTACTTGTATATTACATCTGTACAACATAAAATAAAGATTCTAACAATGTACACATTAATATTTATGACAACACCTCCACTTCACTGAAAATGTAATCGCTGATTTTAAATGTGCTAGCTCATTGAGAATACATTCTCAATGTGATGACACCCAAACAACCTGGCAATGTAAGACCACTGGCCCTCATTGCAGGCAATACTTTCCTCTATTTTTCAATTGCTGTCATTTTGTAATTTTTAAGACTAGTTTGTCAGAAGTTAATAGTATGACTCACTTGGGCACCTGACTTTGTAAGTCTGACATATTTTGAAGATAACATCTATTATTTGCATGTCAAGTTTTTGTTGTTTTGTCCACCCCCTTTAAATCAGCTATAGTTACAGCTGCACATATGAGTCATGCTGCAATAAATAATAATAAGGAACACTGCATGACAGTGACATAACAGAGTTTTCAGACAGCATAAAGAAACTCACAAAGACCCAAATAAAAAAAGAGTCCCTGTCTGAAATGTCTGGTTAACTCACAAAATCTGTATTCTAATGACACATTATATGGACATGAATATTGAGCCACACCTTTTAATCACTGAATTCAGGTGCATCATTCAGTCCCATTACCAAGGGTGTATAAAATCAAGCACATGTGTCAGGTCTCTGGTGTGTGTGTGTAGGATGGATCCAAAAGCAGGTCTGCGGGAGGCAGGTTCAAAACTAAAAGCGGGCTTTATTCAAAGCTGTTAAACACTCAATCGTAGGCAGGAACTAAACTAAACTAAACTGGGAAGACACTAAGACTAAGGACAGACAGGAATGCTGAGGCATGGGAGCCTGTGCTGGATTATACTGGAAACAGACTGACTAGACAGAACACACCAAGACTGGGGGCCATGAAGGACTGACAACCAGACGAAGAGCAGAGGGAGACAGGGGAATAAATACACAGACTAATGACTAATGGGAGACAGGAGGGTGAGGAGCACAAGTGACGACAATCAGGGACAGGAAGCAAAACTGAATACAACACACAAGACCAGACAGGTTTCAACGTAAAACAGGAAACAAGGACGAGACAGCAACACAGAGAACTGACAAGGACGAGGACATGGACGTGGACGAGACAAAGCAATACAAGGGGTCAAAATGTCAAAAATAATACAGAAATAATACAGAAACAGAACTCAAAACACACCTGACCCTGAACCCTGACAACATGCAGTCTTATTTAACAAACATTTTTGAAAGAATGGGTAGTCCTAAAGAGCTCAATAAATTCCAGCATTCTGCCGTAATGGGATGCCGCTGTTGCAACAAGTCAGTTTGTTAAAATTCTTCCCTCCTAGATATTCCACAATCACCTGTAAGAGGTATTATTACAAAGTGGAAGTGTTTAGGAACACAGCAATTCAGCCACAAAATGGGAGACTATACATAGTTAAGTTAAAAGTCGCCAACACTCTGCTCACTCAATTACTGCAGAGTTCCAAACCTCCTCTGGCATTCACATCAGCACAAAAACTCTGTGCTTTGAGTTTTGTGGCATGGGTTTCCATGGCAGAATAGCTGCACACAAGCCTTACATCACCAAACACAATGCAAAGCATCAGATGGAGTGATGTAACGCACACCACCACTGGACTCTGGAACATCCAGAAATGTGTTCTGCAGAGTGAAGAGTCTCTATATGGAAATTTGATGGACAAGTCTGGGTTTGGGGAGTACTAGGAGAATGTTACCTGCCTGGCTGCACAGTGCAATGTAAAGATGAGTGAAGGAAGGATAATGTCACTTGATTGTTTTTCTGTAGTTGGCATGGGCCCCTTATCTCCAGGGAAGGGAAATTTGAAAGCTTCACCTTCCCAAAGCATTTTTTGAAAACTCTATGGTTTCAACTTTGTGGGAACAGTTTGGGGAAGACTTTTCTTTTTCAGCATGACTGTTCCCCAGTGCAGAAACAAGATCCATAAAGGCATGGTTAGATGAGTTCGGTATAGAAAAAATTGATTGGCTCTCACAGAACCCTGACCTCAACTCCATCCAACACCTTTGGGATGAACTAGAATAGAGAATGTGAGCCAGGCCCTCTCTTCCAACATCACTGTCTGACCTCATAAATGCTCTTTTGGATGAATGGGCAACAATTCCCACAGACTCACTCCAAAGTCTTGTAGAAACCCAAGATCAATGGAAGACAGTATTAGCTGCAAAGGGGGGCTCCAGATTAATGCCTATATATTGGATGTCATAAAAGCTCCTGTAGGTGTAATGTGTAAGTAGCCCAATACTTTTCCCCATATAGTGTATTTTATGAACTTCAGTTAATTGAATAAGTAATAAATCAATGAGTGGATAAACCCGTTAAGAAAAGCACTGTTAGTTATGGAGGTAAATAAAGAATAATAAAGAATAAAGACACAAACACATCAGCAGTCACCACTTGACTTACTTGTGGGATTTCTTTAAGTCAGCCCCACTTGGCCCGGCCCCGCAGTCATAGGCCTGGATAATAAAAGTGTACTCTTTCTGTCTCTCACAGTCCACAGGGCTACTGGCCCTCAGGACTCCTTCTCCTGATGTGCGATTCAAAACCACAGCCTCAAATGGAGCATCCTCACCATGGATCTTAAAGGCACAAATCTCCCCTAAAATGAAAGAGGGAAGGAAAGTTAGGTGTTTTTTCACAGTTACATTGACAACAATTAAGTAGTGGGGATACGCAGGCAGAATTAACGAGAATGTCTCTTGAAAACCTTTTTCTCATTGTTTAAAGGCAAAAATTAAGTGCAAAATTATGCAAAGAAAGGCAAACAAAAACAGTGTGAAGACTGTTAAAGAGAAAAGCAGAGGTAAAGGACAACTGAAAATTTTACGAAGTACAATTATTCTTTAGAAATTTAGTAGTCAGGTGTATCATTCAGATGGCTAATGCAAATTGTTACCACAGTGAAAAAGAAAAATGGACCATGTGAGTCTTAAAGGTGAAAAGACAAAATGATAGAAGGTGTCAAAAGTATGATGGGTTTAAACATGAGAGTGAAAAATGTGTACAGCATGTGATTCAACAGTGGACAGACAATGAAGACCATGGATTTTTAATATGAAAGTAGTCAGCACAACTATCAAACCTAGAAGTTTAACAGTTGTTGCAGTTTTATTTATTTCAGGTTGTGTGAATAAAGAAGTTGTGGAAAAACAGCTTAAGAAAAAAATTCTAACTTTTTCCCCATTCATTTAATTTTCTCTCGTGATACTGCTGGTAAAATCTTATTATGTTGGTTCGTTTATTTCAGCCTTTTTTTTCTTTTTATTTTTTTAACCTCTGAATCATTTTCTCAAACACAGCAGTAGCCACCAAACAGCTTAGATAGTTAAAGATGAATCAAACTGTGGGTAATGAAGTAAAACTAACAATAGACACTGCTGCTGGCATTTTCTTTACAGAATGGCTATCACATCAAATTTCAGTCCATGCTCCATTTCTGGACACAGCAATCTTTGTCAGCATGAGCTGCCCACAAAAACACAGTGTGCAGCTCCTGGGTGTAGTTAAGAGAAAAATAATTTCTGATTTGTGTCTAACTGTGCCAGTTCGACAAAAGATTGAATTTGTCCTTTTTACAAAGTGTTTATACCACACTCTCTCAGTGCATTGTGTTGTGTGTTTGTGACTCTAGAATCGTCTGTGGCATTCATCCCCAGCACAAGTGTTCATTTCAGGGATTTAGGAAATCTTCTTGCAGAGGCAAAGAAAAGCGGCTGTGCTCTGACCCTGTGCACACTGATATCTCAGAACATAGTGGGACACAGCAGAAACCCTCCAAACAAATACAAAGACAAAGCTCCCTGTCATCACTGGCTTCTCCCTGCTTTTGTTCCTCCCCGTCTTCCCACTCTCATGCACACAGAGAGCCTTTTAACCTGGTTCAACTTTACAAATCTCCTTCATGGCGAAGGAACAATGCTGCTAGACATAGTGATCCCTTATCAATTTTCAAACTGTCTCCCTCTGAGATTTTAAAGAAATTACAAGGCTCTCAATATCAAACTGGGATGCAATTTGTATGTATAGAAAAATAATGGAAGAAGGGAAATAAGCATGCTTGCACATGCACAAATAGACCAGCAGTCCCAGATGAGCCCAAATAGAGTGATTATAATACACTGCTACTGCCCTTATGCATAAACCTTGACTTAGTGGTAGGAGAAGGAAAAGGTATGACCGCTTAACAGATTGAGGGTTGGATAGAAATTCATTTTCCGCTCCATCTGTTTTAGCAAATGCATTTTTCTGGATTACATTTTACATGAGGACCTAACAGAGCCATGTAGAGAAGCAAAGATAGAGCACCAGAAGAAGAGAGAGTGAGAGTGGGAGAGAGAGTTGAGAAGGTATATGATGTGCCAATGTATAAGTCAATGGTAATAACAGAGATTCCTACTTTGTCAGCAAATACATACTTTGCACACATGCAGACTCACATAACCACCCACCCATGTGCGCGTACATATACACACCTTCTTTCCTGCTACTTAGCTCCCTCCTCACCAGAGGGAACACTATAATTTCACCCGGCCGTGGCGCATGGATGAATTGAAGTCTAATCTTTTGGTGTATACACCATGAGGGAAAAGGTTCGGATTTCAAAGTAAATATCCAAATGCATAGATTTTTGCTTCGGGAAGCTGGCCTGTTGCCATGGCAGATTAAGAGTAAAATGAAGAGTCAGCAAAAAATGGCTCAATAATAGCAATCATCTAAAATAGACGATACTCAAAAATAAAATGCTTGAGCGGCATAAACTGCACCAACACAAAATGTCAAGCTGTCAGGGAACATGTATTTCATCGGATGTTAAATTGCCAATATAAGGAAAGAGACAGTAAGGATACAATTAATGAGAAAATGATTCTCCGCAAGCTAACACATTGTCACAACAAGCCAAAACAAATTTGTGTATTCCCACAATAAGTTGCAGAACTTGACAGAGCATTTAATTTCTTTTAAGCTTTATAATCTATATTTTGGATTTAACAACTGCTTGCACTTTTTCAGTCTTCATTTGTTCTGCATCAAGTGCAGTGTTTAAAATCGGGTTCTAATGTTACAGCGAAACAGCTAAAGCAACTCTATCTGTTTCTCCTTCCACATGAACTACATTGCATCATCTCAATGGTCTTTCATGAAGCTGACTTGACTTGAAAAGTTCTAAAGTTCCATTTTTCGAATATTTTTACAAGCTTTACTGTAGTGATTAATTTCTCCTCTCAACATTCTGAGTTAGGAAAAGTTTGCAAACTCAATTTGTACTCCTTTTTGACTGATGAGAGTTGTCTCATAATTTTCTAATTGCCCTTTATCAAATGATAATGTGATAGTGTTAATGGTAACAAAACATCACTAAACAAAGGCCATCCATGTGTGTGCTAAAGATTTAGACTTACAGAGAAACGTTTGGGGTTTTTATTGATGAGGGAAGTTGCAAAAGACACAAGAGAGCAGATCAAATTCAAATACAATAAACAGTCTGACTGACCAGGATTTAAACATGGATTTGTGTCTTTCTTTATTTATAAAAGTTAGATCCTTAATTAAAGACCTACAGACAATGCCTGTCAGAATAAAAATAAAATAAATACTGATTAAATGTGAACATCAATTGTCAAATCCTGTAAAAAAAAAAAAAGTCTCCATATTCTTGTGTTGTGATCATTTACAATGGTTCTTTTGTTTTAAAAAAAATGCTGAGATACATTCCACAACTGCAAAGATGTTGGGAAAAGTCAGGAATACTGATTTAAACAGCTGCATTATCTCAGTCTATGAAGAGCAACTCCCTCAGCATCTTTTCTTTGCTGAAGCTCAGATCTGTGTAAGAGACCACCACTTTCTCTAAGAACTTATCCAAAATTGCTCGCATCACTTTGCCCTCCTCTCCTGCCAACACTTTGGCCTTGTAGTCCAAGCAAAAACAAATGCTTCTCCATCAAATATGAGCTGGAACATCAGCAGTTCTCTTTATTCATGCAAGTTATTCTCCTGGTCCACCAGAGTCGTCATTGTGTATGCTGTAGAGTTGGTTCTTCGGCACAATTTAAGGTGACGTGTCACTGAAGACTTTTCTGGAAAATATTGTCTTGAGGTACTCCAGGGTGGATTTAATGTCAGCTGGTCCACTGTCATCAGCAGCAGCTCCAAACTTTTCTGTACCATTTCTTCTTTTCTTCAACTTTAAAGTGTCTGACATTTTTCATTCTTTATTTGGATTCCCATTAGCTGTTGCTGCAGCAACAGCTATTCTTCCTGGAGTCCACAAATGAAATCATAGCCCATTTCCTGCTCATACTTAATAATAAAGTCAATAATTGACCTTTTACACCAATTAGAAAAAAAAATCATTGCTTTTTTGCTTGGTCTGGCCATTAAAGGATTAAGAGCTTCCTTCATTAGTTTTCAAAATCAATTTGAAGGGTGATTCTATATATACAGTAAATTAAAGGCTTCAAGATAACTGTCCCAAAACCTAGCTACAGTGTGAGAGCTGTAAGACCATATTTGTCAAGATGTGGTTGACATACTGCAAAGACAGATCTACAGGAACCTGTTTTAGTGATCTGAACATGATGTGACAAAGGCATTAAAAGCCTACTTGAAATAACCCAGCTGACTCAAGTAGCTAGAGTAAAATGCTGTTAAATACAAGTAAAAAGACAAATGCTCACAAAATGTTCAGGACCTGTGAATTCAATTTCTGTCTTCTCCCTTGACTGGAAGCTTTTGAGCAATTCACAGCCTCACACCAAGAAAAGGCAGGCAAGTAAGCAGTGTTGCACTTATGGGGAATAAAAAATCCTTCTTTAGGTTAGTAATGTAATGCATATCACACCACATCAGGATTATGAAAAATTCCAGTGACTTCAAACGTTCTGAAAGCCTTATATGAACCCACTTTCTCAGTCAAGCCTCAACAGAGAAACAGAAAATTCAATCATGTTAATTCCTCTTCTTAATCAAATACTGTTGTGACTCCATCTGGTGTGCCTGTGCCCATTCGTCGACTGTGCAGAGCCGGAAACACAAACGCTTTAGTGTGACAGCATGTGTGCATCTGTGCATGTGTGGAGTAGAAGGCAGCTGTAAGACCCTGATTAAAGAGGGTTTCTAAGCAGAGTATCAAGCAGTTTTAAGCCTTGATTCCTTCACTCTCTTGCCTTCAGCGCAGAGCTCACAGTCACCCTTGCCCCTCTAGTTTAATTAATGACTGGATTACACTTCATCCCACTACTGACCCACAGATATACTCTAACTACACCCAGCCAAGCACACAAATACGTGCACACAATATGTAAATTTTCTATGAATTAAGTAGAAGCACATACTGCACATTATGCGCACTGCGAATAAAAACGGAAATTATTTTGAAGACTTTATTACAGTGTCACAGATTTTAATAAGACTTGGCTTTTGCTTAGCTCTGTGTTTTTTCCCCATGCAGAAAGAAAAAAAGGGGTACAGCTCGATCTGTACAAGATCCTCTTTGGTCAGGCAGCCAACAGTATTTTAAAAATAATACAATTCCATTGAGAAAAGAGGGTTTATGTTTGATCCGTTAAATTAGGAACTTTATGATTTGCAGCTTGGAGTCTAATAATGCTATCAGTTTTGGATTTTCCAGCTTTTCTGAATGTTACAGCAGACATAAGCCAGTTCCATCAAAAGAAGCGTTTTGCTCTGAATCGCATATGGAAAACATGACTGTATAGAGACTGAGCAAACAATGGTATGTGTTAGAAGTCTTCTGTAGGCCCTGAATTTTTCACGGTGTCTCATCTAACTTCTGAGTAGAAAAGTAACTTAGACTGTTAAATTTGTTCGAGCCTGATTGGATAAGTTCTCAAGTTATCTCATGCCAGCTTCAGACTGACTGACTATGCTTTTATTGAAATTATTATATCCCTAAATGCATGGAATCAGCCAATTTCAAAAATACACTTTTGCCACTAGGTAGCATTATCTATAAACAGCTTTTATATTTGTAGCCATGTCTCTGTGACCATACAGTACATCCGATCTGCAGGAAGTGAAAATCAAATTGATTGTGGGATCATACGTGTTCGTGGCATGCCTGCCACCCGAGTTACCATAGTTTTATATTTTCAAATTAGTTTGTATTTTTATTTCGATTTTAGTTTTTTGTTTTCAGTTCAGTTCAGTTTCAGTTAGTTTCCAGTTTTCATTGTTTGAAAATGTTTTTAGTTTTTATTAGTTTCAGTGTTGGTTTTAGTTGTTTTAATTATTACAATGTGGATGGTGTTTGTCAGCAGAAGATTTAAGGTGTTAGATCAGAAATTACAATACAAACACAGCACTTTATGAAGGGAGGTGAGTGACAGTTATATAGACACCCTTAGACAAGCTGTCTGATCAAATTTAATCCAAGTGACAAAGACTAGAACAAAGAACATTTCCTCTATATTTTTATTTTATTTTAGTTAATTTTCTAAGCCCACAATGTTGTATTAGTTAGTTTTGATTTTTCCAAAAGTCTAGTTTTTATTTTTATTTCAATTAGCTAAAATTATTTTTCTCATGTAGTTTTAGTTTTTAGTTTAGTTTTAGTTAACTAAAAAACCTTGCCTGCCACCATTGCCATCTGCTGGTGCCACCACTGAAATTGATTTTTTTTTTTTTTAAAAAAAAGCACATTTTTAGCCATATCCCTGTGACCATTCATCTGATCTGTACTAAACAAAAACCAAATTAATTGTGGGATCATATACTTTCATGGTGATACCATGCCAACAACACTGCCGCTGCCACTGCAAATCCTTTGATAATGCAAAAACTATATGACACAGGATTGTCAACTTGGGGTTATAGACCCCAATGAAGTATCTTTCGGCTGCTCCCTTGTATTCTCCACCAAGGGGTCGCCACAGCTGATTAATCTGCATTGATAATTTGGCAGAGGTTTTACGCCGGATGCCCTTCCTGACGCAACCCTCCATGGTGAGAGGGGCTTGTGTCCCCATGAAACATGTAACTGATTAGATTTTCAGCCATTTTGAAAACAGAGATTGGCCACCAGGTGGTGTTTTTACATTTTTAGTCATATCTCTGTGACTATTATTCCAATATGCATGAAGCTAAAAACAAGTTGATCGAGGGATCATATACTTTCACAGTGACATCCTGTGTCTTCTGTCATTGCTGTATGCTGTTACTGCAGCTGAAATCAGTAAAAAAAAAAAATCAGCTGCATCATTGAATCAACTTCACTGCTGAATAAGTCAGTTGTTAATCATCCAAGTTACATTAAAAAACATTATATAGATTATGGTATCTAGCCTTACATCTCATAAAGAGCTCGTTTTAAACCCCTAATGTTCCATCTATACTCAGATACCAATTCTATAAGGCATACAGTCTAATGTAGTCTGGCAGATAATAGATGAGAGAGCTCTCTCTATGTAATGTAGTCCGATATCATGACAGACACTCACACACAAGAGGAATGGATGATAACTTTTGTACCAAGGTTAGCATCAATTTCATTGACTCTCTGGGGGAAATTCCTTGAAGTGATTAAAAATAAATACAGTAGTTGAACATCAGTAATAGAACTCCTCTCCTTTTGGTTTTACTTTACAC
>VUQH01029653.1:2236-15408 GCA_015106775.1 Etroplus canarensis | reverse complement strand
CACTTCCACTCTTGTTTAATGACATGTTCAAGGAGGAAATGATTCTCTTCTAGATTCATATTTTATTTTAGCCTTGTTCAAGTTTTCTTTTAATAGCATTTCCTGATCTGTTTCTGATTACAGAGAGAATTGACTTTAAATGCGTGCTGGCTACCATATCTGTGTGAATCACAAGCAGTAGCCCACAGCCCTATGCTCAGACTCACAATGAAACAAATTTGAGTGAAACCATTCTCTATGCATTGCAGTGATAACGTCAGTGCAAAACACGCAGCTTTCACATGAAGGACTAAACAGTTTTTTCCACAGTAACATGAACGCAACTCACTGACAATGAGATTAATTAATCTTTTGGTAGTTAGCAAATTTTGACACAGATGAATGCTAAGTAAGGCTCAGTGATTTGATTGCAGTGGCATTTTCTTTTCTTTAACCCCAAATGCTTTAGAATAGATTGACTTTCATATGCAGATTTTACATTGTATATAGGTTTTAGTACAGCACTTTGAATTACATGATGTCGTGAGGTGACCTTTGTTTATGATCTCTATATGTGGTGGGATTTTAAAGGAACAATCTGTAGTTTTGGGATGCTTTCATCAGTTTTCATTAGTTCAAAAAATAATTAAGGACTCATTTACTAAAACAGAATGTTATGTTCCTGGCAGCCATTACATTTTATTTATTTTGAATCTGAGTAAGTCAAAGAATTCATGATGGTGATCACATGAACAGTACAGTATGCCACTGTACTGAATGAGCTGATAAGTGCTTTACTGAGCAGTGGAGTGGCACTGTCAGTGGTAAAAACAGACATGTTCACCATGTTCAACTGCACGCCCCAGTTTCAACTGTTTGCAAGTTCATGTGGCGAAGTTATGGCAATCAGTCTCTTGGAAGGTGGGAAAGCATCTCAGTTTTTTTTTTTGAGAATAATTTTTTCTCAATGTATCTATTTTGAAGTTAGCAAAAAGGTAGAGTTCATGCGTGAGCAACAAAAAGGCTAAAACACGGAAAAACATTGGTTTGGTCCTTTTGATCGATCCATAAAGCGGAGATTCATCTACATTATTATAGACAAAGTACTAAGTAGGAACTACTGAGCAACAGTATTGCAGTTTTACATTTAATTTTGCTTGTTGGTAAGCTTTCTGGTTAGGTGAATCTAAATTTTGCAACAGACTCGTTTTCTTCAAAAACTAAAATTTGTCTGTCACGAAGTTTCTTAGTTATGCCCCAAACCAAAGTCTAGCTGCTAGCCTCTGAAACATCATCACCAAAAACACATCACATGTAGTGGGGGAGCTAAGATTTGTCATTTATCTGTGTAAACAATCACCAGCTTCCACCACTGGTCTCAGATGTTGTCAGCCCAATATGTGGTTAAAATTCATTTTGTGTTACTGGTCATAGACCCTACTTCACTGAAGTAGATGCCCGACTACATACTTCTGTAGGCACCTGCGGATCTGAAAGGAATCCGAATCCTGGGAAACGCAGTGAGATTGTTTGTGATTGATTGAAACTGGGAATGAAAGTTCATTTTAGATCTGCAAGCCGTAACCTATTTAGTACATAAACTTTATAGCTGCTTTGGAATTGCCAAGATTTCTGCATTGGTTACTTATAAACTGTGGCCTGAACATAATTTCAGACACAATCTGACTAAACCAGTAACACAGCAAACTGGTGGAACATTGAAAACTGCCATTTAAGAGACCGTGCAGCAATACGGGGGAATTTTGGGTGAGTTGGGATGAAATTCCCCTCATTAGAAAAGTGACAAAATATCTACGTTAACTTGCCATCCGCCCTTCCCATAGTCGTAGCTCTGTTATCTAGGCTGCTGTCTGTGGTGTATAGTAACAGACCGCTTCAGAACTGCTGCTCCTGTTAAGGGTCACAACAGCAGATCATCTGCCCCCATCTCACCCTATCCTTCTCCGTCACGCCAACCTTCTTCAGGTCCTTAGACACTGTAGCCATCCCGTTTACCGTCACTGTGTAAAGTTTCTATTGCTTTGTGGCAGCTTGTTGTCACTGAACCTCTCCAAATCTTTTTGCATGGACTTGTAATCTGACAGTATCCTGTCAATATTCATTGATTCATTTTTTTCCTCTTATATGGTATCTCGGACCTGGTGCACCCGTGATTTTAATTTCATTGGCAGACCACATTTTAAGTATTCAACACAGAAGTCCTGCTAATACCAAATGCTACCATGGTATTTTATGCATCATAATAAAAATAAGTGCAGTATGAAAAATGCAAGGCATTAGGGAACTATGAAAACGGGGTCGTCTAAGTTCAGTGTTTTTATTTCTTTTTATATTTTTGACTGGAACTTGTCCCTTTAACTTTCAAAAATATACAACATTCTTCCCAATGTCTTACAGCTAAATCCAACTTTTATTTTTGAACCAATAGATAGCTGTGGAATATAAATATATAATATGACAGTGCAGTTTCTTGGGGCAGTACTGAGTTCCTCAGCAGTGTATGAAGTTATCGTAACATTAAGTGAAACTGCAGATGTTTGCTGCTATTTTGGTCAGCCAGAAGATTAAGGTGTGAAACAAATATCAAAACGTTCATAGGAAGTTTTCTGTTGGCGACTGCGCCATGACCTGGTAGTCATTCCATTTTTAAAATGTGACTATAAATACTTTCCTCAAACATTTTTTTAGCATGGCCTGAAAGGAGAACTTGTTTCATAATGTGATGCTCACCTTTGCTGAACAGCTTTCAGAAATAATTCAGATTTTTATTGTTAGTTCAGTTATGTTGCAGGATACGTTACGTCGGTTTGATAGTGAAATCGTTTTCCACAGCAGCCTGATTGGCCTTCCTCTGACGTGGTTTCGTTTGTTTTTATGTTTAGATTAAAGTCTAAAACAAACCACATTAGCCTTACATTTGACTACACTGTCTAAATCTATCAATGTGAACTGTCTGAAAGCTAAAAACATGCTGGGAGACACAGCTGGTTACAAGTACACCAACAGCTGAGTAATGTATCCCTTCTCTGCATATGCAAATAGAGATTTAGTGTATTTTGCTCTTTATTGAGCGCAGCCTGCCAGAGACAGCTAATGTTGCTGTAAAATAAGTTTACATAGCCAACAACAATCCAGTGATATAACCTCATATTGTGTGCTCTTAATTTTTAAGTGTGCCTTCTCGTATGTATTAAATTCCAATAATGTTCTACAATGTTTTCCATCAGCAGAAATATTTAAAAGGGTAAATAAGGTTCCGTGCTGAATTGGTCATTTAAGACTTGAAATCCAAAAAGTACCCATTTCTATGACATTGCAGTGCTTCCATGCAGTTCTGGATGTTGGATGCTGAGGTTAAAAACGTGCACTCTGAGCTGAAAATATCCAGCATATTATATTGAAATAATTGAGCTCTGTAGCGTTCCTGTTTAAAACTGTCAAGGATTTGTACAACGTTGGCCTTTGCCAGTCTGTTCTTGTAATAGTGATGGAAAAAAGTGCGTGTGAAAATGCAGCCATTGGATAGTTCACTAACATAATCATGAATGGATTTTGTTAATGTGGAAGCATCAGAGGCTGGAAAACTGAAACCCAACCTTTCTGATACCAGTTCAGGGGCAACAGTGTGTGTTTTGGTCTTGAGTATCCTTGCAGTGTAGTGTTTTATACATTCACCTTTCAAGCGAAAGGTCCCTGGTTTGATTCCAGGTGGGGACACAAGCTCCTCTCACCATGGAGGGTTGTGTCGGGACGGGCATCCTGCATAAAATCTCTGCCGCATTACCAATGCGGGGGTGACCCTTTTGGGAAAATACAAGGGAGCAGCCGAAGGTACATTTCAAAAGATACAAAATTAAGACGGAATCTTTTTTTTTAAAACATGTTTCTGTTTTGTTTTTAGTAATTTTTTTAGTAGTTCATGATTTGTATTATTTCTGCTACTTTCACCTCCGGACCAGTTACTGCAGAAAACATGGATGACGTGGTTCCACCTCCTCCCATTACATAAAAGTGAAGCCAAAATTTCCAGGAAGTGTCAACTTAAAATTTAGGAGCCAGAGTCCACACAGTAGTGATTTGAGGTGGAGTTGCAGTATCTAACCCACCCCCCTCTAGGACGTAGAACCCACCAGACGCCGCCCAACAGACATAACACCAGATTGCAGTCAAAGCTGAGGTTCGCCCCAGTTTTCCAGCATCAAATTAGTAATTAAAAACAAACATGAGAAAGATGACCCATGAAACCAAATCTGCATGATAAAAAACTATGTAAAACGGTCCAAACCAACTTTAGGAACAAATTATCTGTGGAGAACCTTTTCCTTTTAATTTGACCTCATCCCATCCACTAACATGGAGGGGCAGGTCTTAGACATTTGGGCTTCACTTTGGGGGAGCATCAGATCATCTGTGTTTTCCACAGTCATTGTTCCAGACCCTCCACCAAAAGGGTTGCTTCTCATGGAGCTTTGTCTGAGTATTAATTGACAGCTGGGTGATATAGTTGATGCTTGTTCACAAGTGGTGAAGGCAGCCAGTGAACAGGATGTCAATGCAGAGTCTCCATGACGTAAATCACATTACACAGACAGCGCATGCACATTTAAAACCACCTTCTTTACCAGGTCAAGGCAGATGGTTGCCCCTCCCTGAGCCTGGTTCTGTTGGAGGTCTCTTCCTGTTAAAAGGGAGTTCTTCCTTCCCACAGTCACCGAGTGTTTGCTCATAAGGATTGTCTGATTTTTAGGGTTTTCACTAATACTATAGGGTCTCTACAGTGTAAAGTCCCTTGAGGTGACTTCTGTTGTGAATTTGCGCTATATAAATAAAATTGAAATGAATCAGCATGACATCAAAGCACAATACATGTAGCCTTGCTACTCAAGAAGTGTTCCAGCCATACAAATTAAACAGAAGTGCTGCATTATAGCTTATGCAATACTTCAACAAATTGTTTGTTCTTGTCGAAAATTATAGTGGAAAATACACAAAAGCCTTAAAAAAATGGCACAGATAACATCCCATATACGCTGTGTTTGTGTTGTTTAAAGGTTCATCGTTACATTAATGTCCCCTAGTGTCACATCACTTAAAAACTTCTTTATCAGATGATGATGCCAACATTTCAAAAGAAGCTTTCTTTTTTATTCTTTTTTTCATTTTTGATGACCATTTCAAACTTTTATCATGGGCATTAGACTGTAAATATCATACACCTCCAGCAGCACGATACAACAGACTGCATGCAATAAATGAGCTCGCAAGATTCAGGTTTGACATACAGTATGTCTTTTCTACCAGAAACACAGTAATCTGTAGCTGGTGCAGCTGCGTTGCCTCTACATGCCATCAGCAGCTACCATTGCCTCTGTTGCCTTTGTTGAATATTGAGATTGGTTGCATTGAATACTGTAGTTACTACAGGTGTTGCTGCTCAGTAGTCACCTCGCTTGAGTTTTAGCCTCACGACCTTTAACACTGTTACCTACAGTAGCATTCCCTTCACAAACTTTACAGGTAAACGTTCTGATTTTGGGCTAATGCTAAACATCTATGGCAATAAAAATGTCCAGCTTAGGGGAGAAGTCTCAGTGAGCTCAATGCAAGAATTCCCCTGCAGAGGCTGGTGTCGCAAATCATGGAGTAACGGGGAATGCTGAGGTCACAGATTTTTGGGTCAGTTGGCTTTACCGATTACTTCACCTTCCGTTAGCTTGTAACTGTCGACTCCTTTCTTCACATTAGAGTAGTGTTAGCACTTACTAGCCAACAAAACCGGACTGGATAGCGCCTGAAATGTGTGTTCAACACTCAAGTCTGGTAGCTCCCATTAAATATCCGATCTGACTGTTACTGTTACTAAAACTGCTGGCTGCAGGCACGCATCCAAAAACCTGC
This sequence comes from Etroplus canarensis, assembly GCA_015106775.1. NCBI lineage: Eukaryota > Metazoa > Chordata > Actinopteri > Cichliformes > Cichlidae > Etroplus > Etroplus canarensis. The sequence continues at coordinate 9,510 of VUQH01029653.1, read as the reverse complement.
GCTCTCAGTTGTAGGCCTCGTCCACATATATGGATTTTTCTCTGGGTTTTGGCCTTTTGCACTCGTGCCAGCGAAAATGGACCTTTTAACTCTCATCAAGGTGAAGATGTTCACCCACTCTGGCCCAGTTCCAGTCTGGCCCTACATCCTCTCCTTACACACCCACTCCGTTTGTGCATGTGCACGAATGGTCTGCCACACTGAGTGCGTTCTGATGCCGACTAGCCTTAAGTGGATACGCAGCACCCGCCTGTGTCTGATGCACTCACAAAATGGAGTTCTGTGTGATTACAGTGTACAGGCTAGCTTGGCCTCTTTGCGGTGCTGATGTGTGAACAGGCAAACGCTGTTTGCCTTTGATGTCGGTGCTTCTGATTGGTCGGCGTGGCCTTTGGCGTGCTCCTGACAGCGCTTCAGTTCAGTTACTGCGTTTTCACAGTTATGGACATTTCATGAAAGCGGTGCCTGCCTGGGCAGTTTTTTTGTTTTTGTTGAGGACGGATGAGAAAAATGGATTTATAAAAATGATGTATTGTGAGCTTGGCTTCACTAAACTGACATCTTCAGATCATATTAAACCACATTTTCCACCAAAGTTCAGTTTATAGGTCACATAATGATAAGCATAGACTGACAGGGGAAGGTGTTAAGAGGCCACACAGAATCTACCAAGAAATCCTTTATGTAAGTTGATTTTTTTTTTTAAACTGCTGTTCCCAAGGTCAATGATGTTTCATGCCCAACATTTGAGTACTGTGGCTTCTGTTGCAAATGGGAAAAGTATATATTTTGTAGTGTATATTTCCTATAGCTGGATATGAATGGTTTTGTATTTTTGTTTGTTATTTTTTGGATTGTCTTTAAAATCTTAATCCAAACTGGTCTCAAACTGACACACTGAAAATGCCTAGTCCCTACCAAACCCTCTACCAGCATAAGTGATGAATGGAAAGTCCCAAAGGTGATGTTGGCTGATGTATTTAACTGCATAAACCAGTGGTTCTCAGATATTTTCTATGCGTTCACCACAATCAGAGGCTAAAAAGGAAAAATCACAGCCCAGCATGTATTCATTAGGATTAGGGTTGAAGGTTAGTTCCATGGTTAGTTTAATGACAGCGCAGTAACATCAGGAAACTTATGTTTAGTTTTTATTAAAAAAAACGTGTTTGAGAACCACCATTTTAAAAAAAAAAATCATACATATTTCATTCCTTGAACTCACACAATTTTGGACACTTGTATCCTGATACACTTTCAAGAAATATGGGACTGCACTCTATACAAAAAAATGTGAACGTTACAGCCTGCAGAAATTGAGTTGTCATTATCCTTCCACCGCAACAGTTAACGGCTTTTCTGTAATCTAGTTCCATGAAGCATGTGTGACCCAATAGTGTTATCATTTACCTCAGTTTGTTTTTCAAAATTCTGAAATAACGATAAACTAGAAGTGTTACGTTCCCTGTATTTTTTCCTTCCTGAATGACAGGATTCGATGAAACATGAACGGAGACGATATTTTTCTAGGATGTGTGAAATGTAGACTCGAATGTTTAATGTTTCAAAGCCTTTATGGAAGTTTGCTATTTGTATCTTGTGAAGGTTTCCGGTTTTACAAGAGATGTTAGCAAGCCGCTATTTTTTATTGTAATCATAGCACTTTTTGTAAATTGAATGCGTTTATTTCCTCCAATATCTCTTGGTTAAAACTTTTATTAAAAATGTATAGATGATATATTTAGCTCTTTTAGAGAACAATAACATGTAAATACAATATCAAATGTTTTATTTTTACAGGTACAATTTTTGACAGTGTTTTTCCTATCAAAGTGTCATTTTTGCTTTACTTGCACAATTGCTCTGTGTGTCTCATTGAGGGGTCTTAACAATTGATTTACCCTAAGTGCAGATTGTTGTGGGCTTAGAGACTCAGATGGCCGTCTTGGACTGGTTTAAGTGAGAGCACGCAGTAATGAAGCTGAAATGGACAGCTACATAGCACTTAATGAATCATTGTGTCATGACATGTTTAGATGTTAAAAAGATGATGTATGTTGAATAACTCAGTGGGTGAGTTTGTCCTCTTCTATCATTCTTTGACCTCAGTGTGATGTTATGAAAACATATTACTTGATTTCCTCACGGTTTCTGTCTGAAAGCTGCAGTTTTAACTTGATGTATAACTCATATGGACTGTGTGACAGATTCCAGGGATTCGAAGTGCAGAGAAGCAACGACTGTGGATTAAAGTTGAAAGATTACAATAAAAGCTCGACGTATTGGAGAGTAGAGGAGGAGACCCAGATTTGGAGTCTGGTTTCAGCCTAAGCTCCTGTCTCTAAAGCTAATCGAACCTGCTCTGCCATGTGGGGAGTCAGGAGATGCTCTTCAGTGAGAGGCACAGACCTTTAGCAATTCATGTCAAACTCCTTTATAAGCTTCAGTGGTACCAGTGAACTTTATTGAATGTTTATGAAAAAACACTGCAATACTGCAATATATTTTGGTATTGGATCAAGCTGCTAACATACTTCTAAAGCTCCTTAAGGTGCTACAGACCTCTTTTCTAGTTCTTAAATGTATCGTTTGTACAAAGTATCCAGTTTAGCTGAACAGTTGGCATGTGTGTGCCTGGTTGTACTATATAGCTACATATATTTTTTATTGTACTGTGACTTTTGTAGTCTTTTTACAGACTTGCCTGTAATATAATGCCCCCCCCACCACCACCACCACCACCACCTGCCCACAAACACACACGTGTGTTATGATATTGGAAAACTGAGTCACGCTGGGAGCGCGTTCTGATGTTGAGAAACACGACTTCACGTGATGCCATTCAGAATGAGCTGAGGAAGTTCAGAGATGAACTGCATTCCAGCCACGCCGGTTTTGTTCCACATTGCATTTCAACAGTGCCATCCTGTGATAATGGTGAACTCATTGCAAATTCTCAATATTTTACTTTAAATTTATCTTACAAACTACTGTTGTATTTTTATAAATATAGGCAAAGTAAATCACATAAACATATATATGAGTAAATATATATGTATATGTTTATAGGTTGTGTAAAATGAATATTAATGCTGCAGCTTTTAGCCGTTTTTGAAACATTGACATCATCCAAAGAAGCAGATTATTTATTGCCTGGCAGAATAACCTGATTTGATTCACATACGTTGCTGCTATGAAAGAGAAGAGCTGCAGTCGACAACTCCAGTGTTTTTACTCAATGTAATGAAAGTTCAATAAATATACGAGAAGGATCCTCCTCGTCTCGTTCCTGATTTCTGAACACCTGCCACTCACTATGGTTCTGACTGCATAGTTTGCTCCTGTGTAAGTCGGTGTGTCTTTCGGTTTGTTCCGTGTTGTATCAGTTCATGTAGCTTCACATTAATCACTCTGAGAGAGCAGGCACATATGAGTCATGTCATAATGTAAAATTTTTTACTTCATCACTACATTCATACTTCCCTCACGTGAGCCGTCAGAATGGCCCGCCTGAATCCATTCCCTCTCTGAAGCGTTACTGAAGATGGCAGGAGTGTCTCAGCATGACCCTGACTCAGTTCTCATCTTGACTCTGTTGACTGACTACTTCACATTCCTGCTGCATTTCTGTTTGAAACTTGCAAAATTAAGAATTTATGCACAATTGGTCACACGCAGATTTTCTTCCCTCGGTCCCAGACAAGGACACCATAGATGGGTCAGTTTTAGCATCAGGTTCCATTTCAGTTCCCATTACTTAAGGTATTAATGGTACTTTTGTCTAAAATTGGGCTAAATACATGGTACAGACCCCACCATGCACAGTGATATCTGCCCATGAGGAATTAATTTCTATGTATTATAAGTATAGAAAGTGGGCTAAACCACCATGTCCCCAGTCATGTTAGTACAACTTATGTTACAAATAAGTTGTAATAATCAGACAAATTCTGCATTTTTTAAAATAACTATTTGTTGTATAGCACCAGTTTATAAGAGTTGACTCAAGGCACTTTGTGTTGGAAGATAAAGGTCCTTCAAAATTAGAGGAAAAAAAATTCCCAGTAATCTGATGGTCCCCCCGTGAGCAAACGCTTGGTGATGGCTGAAAGTAAGAAGTCCTGTTTGATATAAAGAGACCTCTGGCAGAACCAGGCTCACGGAGGAGCAGCTATCTGCCACAGATTAGACAAAAGCCAATGACATGCAGCACTGTATAAACACACGGGGAGTCAGAGGAGGGGCGTGGAGGAGCAGTCTACAGCAGAATAACTTAAGGGATGGTTCCCATAAGTTTTAAACCTAATCTTAAAAAGCAGAGAGGGTCTGTCTCCCAAATACAAAGTGGGAACTTGTTCCCCAGAAGAGGGGTCTGATAGCTAAAGGCTTTGAATCCTGCTGAGTAAGCCTGTGATGGGCCTGATCATTCAGGACTTCATATGTTAGAAGACCTTCAAATTCACTCCTGGATTTAACAGGGAGCCAATGAAGTGAATACAGGAGACATATGATCTCTCTTTCTAATCCCTGTCAGTGCTCTTGTTGTAAAGTTTTATTTATTACACTCCTTATCAAATGTTATTTTTATTATGCAACCACCTCTGAGGCTTTATGTTATCCGTCTGTTACAAGTCTTGTTACCACTGCAGGAGCTGACTTGTTTGCTGGATATTTACCAAACTTTTGTGTTTACTGCATATGCTAATGACAACAAACTGATAACTGAGGTCGTGGAGTCAAAGGTCAGGGTCACACAGTCATTAATGAAATTCTTTTTACCGTTGTAGGAGCTTACTGAGCTGCTGGATCCTATCCTCACCAGATTTTGTGGACTTAAGTACTACAATGGGTAGAAGAGCTGATAATGTTTCTGAGGTCATGGAGTCATCGGTGAAGATACTGTTGCCACCACAGCTGACTTGTTGCCAGATCTTTACCAAACTTTGGTTTCCTATGATGAGTAGAACATCTGATAACATTTAAAAGATTGTGGGGTCAAAGGTCAGGGTGATACAGGGTTAGATATAAGGCAGAGGCATGCTGACCGAGTTCATGTCATTATTACATTTCAAGTTCTTAAAGTTCTCCCGGTTAGCATGCTCTCTGGTAGTCCACTAGTCACATGACTCTAAAGAACTGGCGAACCTTTGTACATGTTTGCAGTTTGTGACATTAGCGTGTTTGTTTTGCTCAGAATTGTTACAATGTTTCCTGCCCTATTGCTCAAGTCATTCTAAAACAGAGATTCTGATCTCAGTGAGACTCTAACATGGATATAATCAGCAGCTGCATAATTAAAGGAGGCGCCTTATTTTCAGTGCTTCAGAATGGATCACTAAAGTGGAAAATGTCTGTTTTTATTTATAATATGCACTCATCACTTTGTGTGTTTGAAAAACATCAGTGAACACTTTACAAAAGCCAGCTGTTATTAACAGTAAAATCAACAAATATCATTTATAGCTTGTGCGTAATTGTAGGGAAAGAATTTTTGAAATGAAATTACATAAAAATTGTACCAATTTCAGTTGAAGTTCCATTATTTGTTTCTGTTTAAACCTTAGAGGTGGTTGTGTGGGTAAGTCCTGGTGCTCAGTTGCTACCAAGGCCCCCACACCATAACACCACCAGCAGCAGCCTGAACGATTACCACGAGGCAGGATGGATCCATGCTTTCATGTTGTTTACACCAAATTCTGACCGTACCGTCCGAACGTCGCAGCAGAAAGTGAGGTTCAGACGTTTTCCACTTCTTCTCTCGGGTGCTCCTGTTAGGGCTCAACAGGCGGTCGTCGTTAACCCGGGCCACAACCGATGCATTATGGAAGTCGTGTTATAAATCCACATGTTAGATTTGGCAAAGATTTTATGCTGGATGCCCCTCCTGATGCAACCCTCCCCATTTCCCCGGGTTTGGGACCCACACTAGGAGTACACTTGCTAGTGCCCCCCCCTCCCCCCGTGGCTGGGTTCTGCATACTTTGGTTGTAACAAGTGGTTTTTTGAGTTACTTCCTGTCAGCTCTGGCAACAACAAGACATTTTCACCCAGAGAGCTGCTGCTCACTGGGTAGCCTCACTTTTTTTGGACCATTCTCTGTAAACCCTTGAGATAGTTGTGCAGGAAGATCCCAGTAAGACGAGCGGTTTCTGAAACACTCAGACCAGCCCCATTCTGAGGCTCAGTTTGAACTTCAGTGGGTCTTCTTGACCATGTCTACATGTATGAATGCAATGAGTTGCTGCCATGTGACCGGCAGATTAGATATTTGTGTCAATGAGCAGAAATATACAAGTAAGAATGCCTAATGAAGTGGCCATTCTTACAGTCTAACAAACCCTCCTCCATGTTGAATATGAAGGAGGATTAGGGCTATTTAAAAAAAGTAAAAATAGAAGGACTTTAAAAGAAATTTTTTTGTATTTCGAGAATAAAGTTGAAATTTCAAGAATAAAGTTGAAATGTGGAGAATAAAGGTGTCATTTCTACTCACGTTCTTTCTTCTGAACAGACGTAATTTGCTGCACAATCTCTTCAGAGTTTTTATACTTCTAACCACACTGTTTATGTGTTAAAAGAGAAATTATTTCCCTATTACTAAAACCGACTCTGAAGCACGATTTCACTAACTCAGCTACACCCTGCATGCTGTAGAGGCTCCAGCAGCCGTGCACTGACTTCACTATGACAGCTTTATTCTCCACTTTTGACTTTATTCTCAAAATAGTATTTTGACTTTTTTCTTGAAATTTTGACTTTATTCTCAAAATGCAAAAAAAAAAAAGAAGTCCTATTTTTATTTTTATTTTTAAATGGCCCTAATCCTCCTTTGTAAATGAGAGGCTGTGTTGCATCTTTTCATAAGAAGGTCGCACACACACCCTCCTCCTGCTCTGTCCCATCACCCCACATGTTTCAGCTCCTCTAAATGCAGCTGCAGCAAAAAAAACCCAGCCCTGTGCATCAGCTGTTTAAATCCCTGAAACACAGAAAACATGGAGAACCTCAGCTGTATCGGCCTGCAGCCCGGTGCAGAGGAGAGGAGTGACTCAACAAACAACTTTTATTAAATTACTGCAAAAGTGCAGAATTTCCCCTCTTCACATCGCCGCTCGACCTACAAGTAATTATCACAAGAGGCCTTTGCTGCTGTTAGGAGCAAAACAGGAGATTTCCTGCTCAAACCGTGCTCCCTCACAGACCCTGGCCTGCGCTGTAATGTAATACAGGGATTTGAACCGGAGCCTTCCACGTCTCGTGGATCAGAGTGGCTG
>VUQH01029650.1:4079-16697 GCA_015106775.1 Etroplus canarensis | reverse complement strand
ACCTGAAGGACTCTCAGACCATGAGAAACAAAATTCTCTGGTCAGATGAGACAAAGATTGAACTCTTTGGCGTGAATGCCAGGCGTCATGTTTGGAGGAAACCAGGCACCGCTTATCACCTGGTCAATACCATCCCTACAGTGAAGCATGGTGGTGGCAGTATCATGCTGTGGGGATGTTTGTCAGCAACAGGAACTGGGAGACTAGTCAGGATAGAGGGAAAGATGAATTCAGCAATGTACAGAGACATCCTGGATGAAAACCTGCTCCAGAGTGCTCTTGACCTCAGACTGGGGCAATAATTCATCCTTCAGCAGGACAACGAACCTAAGCACACAGCCAAGATGGAGCTTGAGAGGTTTTGCAAAGAAGATGGGTGAAACTGTCCAAAGATAGGTGTGCCAAGCTTGTGGCATCATATTCAAGGAGACTTGAGGCTATAATTGCTGCCAAGGGTGCATTAACAAAATATTGAACAAAGGCTGTAAATACTTACGTACATGTGATTTCTTGATTTTTCATTTTTAATAAATTTGCACGCATTTCAAAAAAAAAAATTCACATTGTCAATATGGGTTTTGTGTGTTAAATTTTGAGGGAAAGAATGAATTTAATTCATTTTGGAATAAGGCTGTAACACAACAAAATGTGGAAAAAATGAAGTGCTGTGAATACTTTTCAGATGCACTGTAATTAGAAGGTTGGTAGTTCAATCCCTGACTCCTCCAATCTGCATGTTGAAGTCTCCTGTGGCAAGATACTGAACTCCACATTGCTCCCAGCGCATCCATCGTAGTGTGAGAGTGTGTGCATATTAGCTAAACGCACTTAAAAGTAAAAGGCGCTGTATAAATGGGTGAATGAAGCTTGTAGTTTAAAAAAAAAAAAGTTCTTTGAGTGCTCAGAGTGGAAAAGCACTATACAAGTACCAGTCCATTTATCATTTTTCCTTTCTTACTCTCTTAACCTGCTTGCCTCCCTCTGTAGGAGGAAGATGCACTGCTCAGTGAGATGGACGTGACGGGCCAGGCTTTCGAAGACATGCAGGAACAGAACATTCGTCTGATGCAGCAGCTCCGAGAAAAAGACGATGCCAACTTCAAGCTGATGAGCGAGCGAATCAAGTCCAACCAGATCCACAAGCTGCTAAAAGAAGAAAAGGAGGAGCTTGCTGACCAACTCCTCACTTTAAAAACTCAGGTGAACTACAAGGCAGCTCCACAGTGTACAGCCCTGTACATGTTGGTTCATCATGCACACACTTCAGTTACTGTGTTAAGTGAATAGCCATTTTTACTCTCTTTGAATGCACAATGGATTATACTCATCCAGAGTAAAATCAGTCATTTTAGTTTTTAATAAACACCCTATTAATTGTAAATACAGATTCTGCTGACTAATTTCATGTCTCCTTCTAGTTTTTTGTTTTTATTTATTTATTGAAATCTTTGGTTATGGTAACATTTTCGGACAGGTCGATGCCCAGCTGCAGGTGGTCAGAAAGCTTGAGGAAAAGGAGCGCCTCCTGCAGGGCACCATCAACACTGCAGAGAGGGAGTTGGCCCTTCGCACACAAGCTTTGGACATGAATAAGCGCAAGGTAACGTATGGTTCAGCATGAAGAGGATTAAAAACAAAATGAGTATTCCACACAAAGGCAGGGCAGTAAGGGACTGGAGATGGCAAACCACCTAAACACCTCACTGTGATGCCCACTGTTTTAATTAATCTCAGCATGAAGGAATAAGAAGTCGTCCAACTTTTACAGACCCACAGTATCACCCAGGTCAGGCTTAACAGCTAGCACTTGTGTTTCCTTCCGTTTTAAAATGTCTTAACATCCTTTCAAGGTGTACCAAAAAAATCCCAGATCCATCAGACCAAACAACTTTAAACAAATAGCACTAGCAGTCCAGATTATGACATTTTTAGTGTCTAAATTATCACATACACAGCACATTTTAGACTCTCTGCAGTTTGTCTGCCGAGTCTCCTGAGAAGTGGAGGCAGTGCTGAATCTGTTGCACACTTACCATGGCTTGCGTGATTGTTTATTTTCTGAGCTGTTAAATCCAGCAGGTCAAAATTGGTGCATCATTTTCTGGCAAAAGCTTGCACAGGCTCGCCTCAGGGATGTTTTCTCACCATCATTGTTTATTTTATATAATAGCTCTTGAAGTAGCATCTGCCTAAATTTTATCATGCACTCAGATGATACTGACTCAGCTATCCTCCTACATGATGGGGAGGAAGAGAACAGGCCAGTGCCTGATTTCTTCCTAAGCTGTTGTGAAAAGTCAGTCTCTGTCTATTGATTTCTTAACGGTTCAGCTGCAGGCTTTCAACAGTGCATTTATCACTGGAGAGCTTGCTGTAAAATATCTTTGCATTATGTTTGATCATATTGTGTGCTTAAATGTTGTGATGAAATGCCATGGGGCTACACTGCAAATCAAATTTCCCTAAGATGGCAAAAAACAATTTGTTACTATGGTGAGTCACTGCTGCACTTGCACATGTGCTGTATATATATGCACAGGGAGCTTTATGGTATTAGAATTTCCCATTGAAGATTAAAAAAGAAAACTCTGATCTTCCTTCAGGCTCAGGATTCTGCCTTGCTTTCGGAGGATTTGCGAACTCAACTGGAGCAGGTTCAACAGAGGCTCAAACTGGTCAGAGAGGAGGTCGTTGAGAACAGCATCTCCAGGGAAAAAGAGTCCTTCAATGCCCGACGAGCACAGGTAACGACATACAAAGCACAGAGCTTCAGGCGATTTCTAATTAAGCATTTAAAACACGTTTATGCTCTACATTTTTGTTCTTGACAGCCATCATATCAGATTAACAAAACATTTGCCATAAGTGTATATTGGATTTAACTCAATAATAAGTACAATTGAATTTTTCTGACTGTCATAAGACTTTGGGGCTGACCCTTTCTTAAATTTACAACACATTCCATAATGGCTAATTATATTTGTGCGTTAATAACTTTTATGTCTTCCTCACTACATCTGGGCTTAATAGTTTTTTGTTTTTTTTTTCAATTTGGTCTCCTTCTAACAAGGTGAAAACATTCCACATGACTGTTATTGTCACTGTGCCACTTTTGTATTATGCACAGATGTTGGTAGGAAGCTCCAATATATTGTGGGACTGCATCCCTAAAATCTGTTGTTAGAGGAACCTGAAATGTAGAAGAAGGTATTCCTTTACTTAAAGCTGTAACATCCCCCAAATGTTTTTCAGGAGGACATTTCCAAACTTAGGAGAAAGATCGAGAAGGCCAAGAAACCAGCTGAGAAAATCAGCAATGGAGACGAGATCCTCAATGAAGAGATAAATGACTACAGGGTAGGTTTCAGTACCACAAAGTTTAACTGATTTTATTCCTCTCAAATTCAGGTGTCACAAAATCAACAAAACTAGAAGACTTTTGATGATCTGAATAGGTTTTTGTGTGCATGAAGGGACCTGCTTTCACATTTCTTTCAGAGCTCATTTAGGCACTGTGGGAAATACTATTTATTTGCCATCTTGTTGAGATTTCAATGAGATGACTCATTGCTTCTAAGTCAGATGATCCAGCCTACAGACAGACACCTTAGTTACTTGAGGCAGACTAGCCTGGCTCTCTCTGAAGGTGGTAAGAGCTCTCTGCCAGAGAATTTTAAGGCTTGCTAGTGAACATCTTAAGTGTAGAAATGAAAGATGAGTGTTTTGCAGGAGGTTATATGCTGGATCATCTTTTAATGCTTGCAAGGTAAGTGTTGGGAGACTCTAGCATATAAACTCCTGGAAAAATGTAGTTTTGCACATATTTTTTCAAACTTTGCCTCCCCTCTTATTCAATCTTTGTGCCAAACTGAGCTAACAAGTTGCTGGCTGTAAGTTATATTTACTGTCAAGGCAAAATAGTGGTCACTATTTTCTCATTTAATTACCAAAAATGGGCATTTACTCCCACAGTTAGTCTGAACAGGGGTGGGGAAAATACAGGTAGATCCAGTTACACTTAAGCAGTGTCACATAGCTGCAAGCCTTCTGGCAAAATCCATAAATGCATACACTGACAGGTGTGTTTTATGTGTGTTTTATATGGAAGCGCAAGAGAGCACCTGAAATTCCAACTATTTATGGGAAAACTGACTTTTCAAATGTAAGATTTCTGTAGCTCAGACGGTAGGATCATGAGGACATTCTTCTAGATTTATTCACAGATCATTTGATATAATTAGAATTTGAGTCCAAATGCTTTGATAGGTAATCAGCTGATTTATAGGATTTCTGTACTTTGTATGAGTGACCACTTGAGCATTAAGTCCAGTTTGATGGCCTCGCTGCTGTCCCAGATATTTGCGTCCAGTCATAACAAACCATTTAAATTAGAACAAAAATGACTTTTCAGTTTATTGTCCAAACCATTCCCTCTCTCCTTCTCCCACCCTCTGCAGGCTCGTCTAACATGTCCGTGCTGCAACTCTCGGGTGAAGGATGCTGTGCTGACAAAGTGCTTCCACGTCTTCTGCTTCGAGTGTGTTAAAACACGCTACGACACACGCCAGAGGAAGTGCCCCAAATGCAACGCAGCCTTCGGCGCCAACGACTTCCATCGCATCTATATCGGCTAAAAGCTGCGGTTCCCCACCGTGGCTGAAATTGCGAGAAAGAGGGTCAGCACGACGAGCTGGAGTATAAACACTGCCTGGGGCGAGACTCGGCCCCCTCCCCCAGTACTTCCCTTCCTCTTGTATGTACAAGAGACTGTTGGTGTGACGTCAGTCGATGGTTTCAGCTTTGTATGAGCCACAGTGATGCTCTGAACTTGTTTTGGTTTTTTTAAATATAACTGAAGCATCTGTCATCCAGTATCCACTAATCAACTTTTTTGTTTAACGCTGGTGCAGAAAGAGGCTTTGTTTGCGCTCATTTAAAAACACAGTTAAACCAGTTTTCAAAGGAAGCAGCAGTGCTGTGGATGGTAGAGTGTATGTACATTGTGAATGCCATTGTTTCTTTTTTTTTAATCTGCCTGATCTTGCTCTGTACTGGCCTGGAACCTCCTGACCTGGTGCTGTATAAATGCTGTTCTAGTTATTAAATAGAAAACCTGAGAACCGTTCAGCCTCTTCCTCATTAACGTGTATTAGGACCATGTGAAAAATCTTAACATTTGACCTGGAGTATTAAAACCACAAGTCCCAGTGTGCAAATCTCTGTTTATCCCCGTGCAGCAGAGCGCCTTCCTCCTCCCGCTGCTCCTCCTCCTCATAGAGCCAGACGCTGGAATCGTTAGAAACGCTGGAAGGAAGGGAGTGCCAAACGGGAACAGTGACGGGAGAGGATTTTTTTCCCCCCTTTTTTTTTTTTAAGGTTGTGCAACATAATCCACCGCAGCAGCAGCAGCGCGTTTGATGCGAGATCAGAGACAAAGGAGCACCAAAGTTGCGCGGTGTGGAGCTCACAGCTGAAATAAGAGGCTTTAGGAGACTCGTTCAGCTCCGTCACCGAGTTTCTACATTTTTCTCCCCAAAGCTGCAGAGGAAAGGACCACTTTTGAGAATATACGTGTATAAATCTAGTTCTGCGTTTCTTTTTTTAAGATCAACTTTCCGATGCGTTTTTACCGATGATCTCATACCCCCGCCGCCTGGATCTAAGCCTTTAACTGTTTCTTACCAAATATAGCCGCTGTTAAAGCCGGAGCGTCCTTGAGGAGCGGAGCGGTCCTGGATTGGATGTTTTTGCAGCGCTGCCAAAGTTTATAATTAAACCCTCGGATCATATCGGCCTTTCTTAAGCAGCGGTTTTTTAATTTGAATCGCAAATTGGACACTTGAAGCGTTTATTTAACCAGGCGATTGTTTCCTGCCTGTTGTGCTGCACGCTGGTTTTAAACGTGTGCAGCCTGTGAATGCTCCCATTGATTTTCTGTCTGAGTCATACGAGCTGTTCAGCCTGCTCTGGGCTGCAGTGAACCTGTGTACATTTGTTTTTTCCTATTGTTCTCAAACCTCCCAGCAGCGACTCTTCGTGCGTGTGGATGCGCCATGGCTCGGGCTGTGCTTTCCGTCTGCGTGCTGGCGCTCGGCTGGACGCTGGGCTGGGCTGGAGCCGAGAAGGCCAAGGCGGAGAGCCCACCGGTGGTCACCCTGCGGACCCTCTTCACGGGCACCTGCCAGGAGATCCGGCGGTACGCGGAGTCTTTGGTGGGAACCGGCGTGATACGGTCAGCTGCTGAGGTAAAGAAAGCAGGAGCGCCGCCGCAGATAATGTTCTCTCCCTGCTTGCAGCAGGAGTGCATTTACACTCATTCCTTTCATTATAATACTGCTCTATCACTGTTCTTGATCAATACTTAACTGAACCTGATCACTAATTTTTTTCCCAGCTCCAGCCCTTTAATCTCTCTCCACCCTTCACACACATGCCTCTCCCTGTGCCCCTCAACTTGATAATCTTCCTCCTGATCCCCTCATCTTCTCTGTCCTCATTTCATGTCTTCTATATCACCCCTCCACACACCTGCACACACTCATCTCTGTCTGCCTGCTTCCACTGCTCCCTTTTCCTCAGAGTGCAGTGTTGTTTCTTGAGTCTTTGCTTGGCCAGGAGAACGTCAGTACAATAGCCATGGTAAGAAGCCTCCTGGGTGTTTCCATCATGCCATCATAACATGTTGCCTTAAATAGAGTCCTCTCATGTGGCTCTGTTTAGCCCATGTCATGTCACCCCATATAGTGCAGAGAGTAGGCGCATGAGTCTAGCGAAGCTGTGCGTGTTTCAGTACTGTGATGTTTGCATGCAAGTTCACAATTTACTGGTGAGCTTCACATATGTGCTGGCAAAGCTGATAGTAGTAGTTCAGTATGACTCACTGGAGTAGTTCACCATGAGCCACTTAGTGTTCACTTTTCATGTGTCCTCAAACTGACGTAGAAAGCCTCACTCCCACTGAAATAATTTTTCAAAATGTAATCAGAGTGAAAGTAAGACAAAAGATCTGCACACTGCACTGGAAGTTCCCAGTAAATTTAATGTAAAAGAGCAAAATATCTTTGAAATCTTTGTCAGGCTGAACTTTAAATGTCTTTTACCATCAAGGTTTTTTGACACGCACTCTCTAACTTCTGAAAAATTCAATCCTCAAATCAGCTTTGAGGCATTAATTGTATAAGGATTATTTTATGTTTCTGGAAGCCTAAAAAACACCTTATGCAACTAGTCATTCTTTACCTTCTAAAAAGTCTGCATCTGCACAGTCCTGCTTTTAATATTAAAGTTAGATTCTCACAGAAACTTTTACAATTTGGAAATCAAACCAGCAGAAAGTAATCATGGTTGTTTTGAAGTTACACGGACACACTGACATAAAGTCACAGATGCTTGAGTCTTGAGCTGGACACTAATTATGTGTGGGCCTGTGTGTAGTGCAACAGGTGCAGATAAGATACATGCCCAACTTACTGGGCTATCCTTGACCTTGCTGGACAAGTTTGTTCTGTCTCACTGTGTCTACTATATGCATTGGGTAAGCCAGGGGTGGTAAGTTGAGGCTGTACAGGAACAGAGAGAGGGGTGCTGTCCAGCTGTCACCAGCATGCACAGCTGTTTGTTCAAGTGAAATAATACAGCAGCTCTTCTGTCATAAGATCAGCTCAGCAGCACTTGCAGCCTATTAAAGTTCTAAGCTGAGTGAATTTGAATAAAGTGCTGCTGTAAGTATTATAATCACACTGCATCTGCCTGCACACTGTCTTCTTTCTGCATGATTGTTAAATTAGTCAGAATGCTTTCACACTTCATTGTTACCTTGTAAAATAACAAAACATTTGTCCACCCTACTCTCACACTACCACAGTTTTTTGAGACGGTGATCCGATTCCTGGCTGAAGGAGCTGCCAGCGGCCTGAACGTCATCGCTGTTTACGTCACAGAGATTCTTCGGGTCACTGGATTCGATGGTGGGTAGTGGGATCGCCTCTGTGTGTGTGTGTTTAAGCTTTGCTGCATGTTCTGCATTTTGTTCTATAAGTGCTCACTTAAAGTTGTTTGCTCGAGTAAAAGCGAGTGGTTAAAAAAGTTCAAGTGAAAATATGCAGACTTGCCTCTCCCTCTGGGAAATTTGTATGCCACTCCCTCTAATGTGTGACTGTTTACCCCATTCTCCTTTGCAACAGACGTGTATTTTAAAGCTTTATTCTTTACTACAATGCACCTAATCTGGATTTCCTCCCTCCACAGCTGCACTGACACTACCCCGCTTCACTCCAGAGGGTGTGACCGCTGTCGCTCAGTGGGGTCTGGTGGCCCTCATTGGTTACTGGTTGCTGTCTATTGTTCTACGTCTACTGATTGGTGTGATAAAGCGAGTGTTCTGGGTGATCAAAACAGTCTTGGCACTCTGGTTTTTTGGACTGATAGTGACTGATAAGCATGCCTCTGCAGACACCACAGCAGTTCGACTGGCTGGCCTAGTGCTGGTATGCGCCCTGTTGACGTTGCTCACTCCAGACTCCGAGAAGTCTGCAGTGGAGGACCGACTGAACTACCTGGAGGGCCAGTTAAAGATAACAGAGAAAAAGAAAAGGGAGCAGTGATAGAAAAAGGTGGATAGGAGTTAAGATGGACAAAGGTGATGCTAATGCATTTTAAGAAAATGGTAACAGTGATTTCTATGTTTGTGTCAAATATGGGTAATAAAGGAATCTCTGGGATTTTTAATCAGAAATGGTCTTTTTGTTTGCAATCAAACCACATGAAATAAGTTTGCTCTCATGAACAATTATACTCACTCATACAAAAGCTTGTTAAAAGGCTTTACAAAACTAGTGTGCACACAAGAAATAACTCTGCGAATGACATCATAAGCTGTTGCATCATTTTAAACCAAAAAATAATGCATTTTACCAAACTCTTCTAACAAAACAGTCTTCAACCATGCAAACTCTATGAAACTGTAGCTAAACTCAGCAGCCTGAAGGTAAAAATTAGTCAGCTGAAATGATCTCAGTGCAGCTGTAGACATTAACATAGAAGGTATGTTATTTACTATGTTCACCAGCATGCAAAACAAAATGTCAAATGAGCTTAATGTGAATGCAATTTCCTTTGGTAATATTGGGCTTATGATAAAGCAAAATATTCTGACCTGATTGAGATATTTGATACAAAATTGCAGTGATCACCAACAAAGAAGTGTGAATGACAATCCACTGATAAAATGTTGGAAAAGGAAAATTCTGACCTGCTGGTGTCACTTGGGAAAACTCTGGGGATCATCAAGAATGTGTCAGAATTTAAAGAGTACATCCAGTTGATAATTTAGTCAGGATTAAAATGGTCGTCCAGCTGCCAGACCAGCATAATCTCCTATTAAGCCATGCAGCTTTAACCACTGAAAATACTATATGGACAAAAGTATTGGGCAACAACTTTTAATCATTGAATTCGATTATTTCATGTAGTCTCATTGCCACAAGTGTATAAAATCAATCATCTAGTCATGTAGTCTGCCATTACAAACATTTTTAAAAGAATGGGTAATTCTAAAGCTCACTGAATTGTGTGGTACTCTACTAGAATGTCAGTGTTGAAATAAGATATTTGGTAAATTTCTTCCTGCCTAAATATTGCACAATCAGCTGTAAGTGGTATTATTGCAAAATGGAAGACTTTAGGAACCACAGCAACTGAGTCACAAAGTGGCAGAGCACATAAAGTTAGAGTGCTGAGGTGCAAAGTGCGTAAAATCACCGATGCTCTGCTGACTCAATAACTGCAGAGTTCCATACAGTCTGCCTCTACAAACATTTGTGAAAGAATGGATCATACTGATTTCAAGTGATACTGTAATAGGATGCCCCTGTTGTAAAAATTCAGTTTGTGAAATTTTTGTGCAAACCACCACTGGACTCTGGAGCAGTGGAAACATGTTCTGTTTCTGCTCTATCTGGCAGTCTGATGAATGAGTCCGGGTTTGGAGAATGCTAGGAGAACGTCACCTGCCTGACTGCACTGTGCTAACTTTAAAGTTTGACGGAGAAGGGATAATGCTATGGGGTTGTTTTTCTGGCGTTGGCCTGGGCCTTGCAGTTCCCTTGAAAGGAAATCCTAATCCTTCATTTTACCAAGACATTTAGAACAATTCTCTACTTCTAACTTTCCTGGAGCAGTTTGGGGAAGGGTCTTTTCTGTTCTAGCATGTCTGTGCCCCAGTACACAAAGGCCCATTAAAGGCATGGTTGGATGAGTCTGATGCAGAAAAACTTGACTGGCCTGCACAGACCCCTGACCTCAACCTCATCCAACACTGCTGGGATAAATTAGAACAGGAATTGCAAGCCAGGTGCTCTTGTCCAATATCAGTGTCTTACCTAACAAATTATCTTCTGTATTAATGGGAAAAAATTCCTACACACTGCAAAATTTTGCAGAAAGCCATCCCAGAAGAGTGGAAGCTGTTATAGGTGCAAAAAGGGGGACTAACTCTATATTAATACCTCTGGATTTAGAATGGGATATCATAAAAACTCCAGCAGGTATAATGTATAGTTTATCTCAATCTCATATTTAATGTCTGAAGTTCAATTTACCACAGTCATGCCTCTTCACTTCTTTCTGACTGGTTGGTTCCCCACTGTTGCATCAGCTGCAAGTTTTTTGATCCTTCAGGTTCACTATTACCATTCCAACTGAGTGGAGTGACCTGACCTCAGCACCAAAATTAACATTCCTACACGCTCTCTCTTGCAGCATTGGTAGTCATTGTCTGCCTACACTGTGCTGTGGTGGAGTACTAAGTGGATCAGATATGACTCCATAGTGAAACCAACATTTTTTCCTCACCGCACCTCTGCATCATCAGAGAGAAAAACAAACCAATGATAAAGTGATGCAGCTAAATGCATTTACAGAATGATTATCTCAAGATTTTAATTGCAAAGATATTTGTAAGAAATGGAACCCAGTTTCAGTTCCTCTCAGCTCTACAAAGGTTTTTTTAATTTACTTCACTTTAAACAACAATGGCAGGCCAAATGAGCCATTAGCTTGTCAGCAAATTCTAACATCTAAAGAGCCAGCTGTTTTCCTTAACAGAATTTAAAGAAGATTAAATATTGGAGATGCTTTTACTATGTAGCCAAAAACACAGATTTGGCAAGATTTGGCTTGTTTTGGGAAACAGTTTACACAGGAATAATTTAGTTACACTTCTCCCAAATGGTAAACAAAGAACATAAAAAGCAGAACATACCCTTACTGAAGCTGACCGAAAGAAAGTTATCATTACCATAGTTGACCGTAGTTCCCCTCATGTTTCTTATTTAATCAAAGATGAACAATTATGTCAGTAAAATGGTGTAAAAAGTAGTTTAAAATCCAAACATTAATCTAAAACATTTGCTGTTCAGTGCTCTAATGAAAAGAATCTGATTCAGTACCTGATTTTACCTGGTAAAATAAAGAAAGAAGAGTCACAAGAGACCTTTTTGTTTCAGGTTACAGGTTTTAGTGAGCATTGTGTTTCTATTATTACACATGTAGTTTAAAGGCATACTGCAGTGCATGTGTTTACATCAACTGTTCTTAAATTATGAGCTCATAAACTTTTAGCAATGTCTCTACACAGAATTCCCTCCTGTTGCGTTTGCCCAACAGGTTTGAGGCTCTGTTGTTTCTCCTTTCAGCGCACAAAAGGCTCAGTCATATTTTCACTTCTGCTCTGCTGAATGCCTTCCGTGAACCAGTTGGTATGTCAGAAAGGAATTCATATGCTTGGGTGAGTTTTTAGCTCTGTGGTGACACAGTGTGGAAGGTGCTTTAAGTATTGGTGAAGACAATTACATGTAAATTATGCTGTATACAAAATTATAAGAATGGGACAAAGACAAAACTTGTCTTAGAGTGGTATTAGCTTTAATGTAACTGATTTAAAATCTAAATACACAAGCTGCTTCAGAAAGGTTGAACAGAATATAGTAAGTGCCTTCAGCTGCTCCCTTGCATTTCCCCAAGGGGTCACTACAGCAGATAAACCTGCATAGGTAATTTGGCACAGATTTTACACTGAAGGCTTTTCCTAATACAGTCCTCCCTTTGTGGAAGGGGCTTGTGTCGCCACCTGGGCCCAAACCAGAGGTCTTTCACGTGCCAGAAATGTGTAAACCACTACAATATGGAGAAAGGCTTTACAGCATATACTGTTCTCAAAAAGTGCTTTAACAAACAAACAAGCAAACAAACTATATTTACTCAAAAGCATGCATCAGTGAATCTGACGTACAGTATGTTGATAAAATATATGCATCTAAGCTCCAAATATGGCTCTACTGTTGAGTTTAATATGAATGCAAGTCTATAGTGCAGTTAAGTTTACTGATTACATTTCCCTGTGAGAAAGTGGCAATTATATACAAAGGTTCATGTTGAAATAATGCATTTAATGCACAGTGCTGACATGAGTGCAGCACAGAGGTGCAGAGTTTATTTTAATGGCCCTCTCTGAATAATGTGTGAGAAACAGGCAGAGAAGCACACACACACACACACACACACACACACACACACACACACACACACACACACACACACACACACACACACACAGAGACA
>VUQH01029639.1:3909-21333 GCA_015106775.1 Etroplus canarensis | reverse complement strand
TACTCTCACTGCAGCATTTTGGATCAACTGGAGGCTTTTTAGAGAGATTTTAGAACAGCCAGATAACAATGAATTACAATAATCAAGCCTAGAAGTAATAAATGCGTGAACTAGTTTTTCAGCTTCTCTCTGAGACAGGATGTTTCTGATTTTGGTGATATTGTGGAGGTGAAAAAAAGGCAGTCCTACATATTTGTTTAATATGAGCATTAAAGGACATATCCTGATCAAAAATGACACCAAGATTCCTCACAATGAAGTGGACCAATCCACTGTTAGGACCATGAGGGGGAGTCCATGCTTCAAAAATTACTAACGGTTTACATTCCTTGTGTAATGAAACCAACAGCTTTCACTGTGTGTCATATTCTTTCCATTAGTTCCATTCACAACCACAGTGTGTGTGTGTGTGTGTGTGTGTGTGTGTTGACTTTCTGATGTCCAGGGGTTCAGGGAATCACCGACTCATCCAGGTATTAAGGATGTTGGCGTCCCCCTGCCAGGGGTCAGGGTGGGTCTGGGGCCCGCGGAGCCCTGCGGCCCGTGCTTCTGGCTGGGCTTTGGAGTGGGACGAGTGGCTGTCCCGGGGTCTCTGGGGGGGGGATGCTCGGGCGGTCTGTGTCGCCTCCTGCTGGCTGCTGGTTGCTGTGGTCGCAGCCTCCCACCCTCATCATTACCACTGACTACATCGTCACACCGACCCACTCACGCTAACACAGACCATCAGCTGACATTTAGTGCTCCCGTCTCTGTCGTATCTGCTCTCGACCGGTTGCCTTTATTTTTCAAGGACGCTTCAGCATGTAGACTGGGGAGGCCAGGGATCGAACTGCCAACCTTTGTGTTGGAGGACAACCCGCTCTGCCTCCTGAGCCACAGCTGCCCCCCCCCCTTAAATTAACCCTTAAATCAAAGTGTGAACTGAAATCACATGTTGGCTGTTGGATTTAGGAGGCGCACAGAGGCAACATTACAAAACCATGTGTCACTGTCCCTAAACTTCTGGAGCTCAGCTTATGCTGATGGACGAATAATGTTTGCCATTTTGCTCCACAGGTTGCTGCTGGGCTCAGGTCTCCTCGCTCCTGCCTCCTTGCTTTTCTCCTGCGTGTTTGTTTCCACAGATGTGCAGTTTTCCACGTCCCGGGCCGTCCCTGCTGATCTCACGGTAAGGTGGGCGTCAGTGGGCGGTTCCGCTCTTTGTGTTCGCAGCAGAGGCAGTGAGAGTTCAGAGAGCTGCAGAGGGAGCAGCAGCTGATCCGGGCTCTGTGGTGTTCCTGCAGCTTCAGGAGGGACCGTCTTCAGCAGAGGGAAGGACAGTAAGTAGAGGGTCTGTGGTTCCGATGCGTCACGGAGCTCTGAATTGCCGCGCAGCTTTGCGTCAGCGTTTTTTAAATCTGTGCATGCGGAGGATCTTGCACCCGGCAAATGAAAGTTGTCACCAAAGCCTCCAGAAATATTTTTTCTGTATTTTATTTCCACAAACAGAAGTGAGATTGTTCGGAGTCCTCCCAGCCCCGGGGGTCAGGAGGTCCGCTTGCAGGGATGGGCTCCTCAGAGGAGACCTGTTGACCTTTGCAGTCAAAGCTCAGAGCCCCTCCAGATGGGACTCGTTCAGCGACCTGATGTGGTCGTCGTTTGTGAGGCTGGGGGTTTCAGCTTTCAGGGTCCTGGATGCTTCCCGGGCAACTTGCTTTAGCAGCGGAGAGCGAGAAAGCATCCAGGATCCGCAGCTTCACCCGCTCCTCAGCCAGGAGCGCAGATCACATCTGGAGCTCGAATTACAAGGAGCGGCTAACGAGCAGCTGTAAAACCCGCGCTGGCTTCCTGCGTGCGCGCGGCCTCAGCCGGGCCGTGCCGTGTCCGGACACGCTGACCGTGTCTTTCTGATGACAACATGGCTGAGGCCGTGGGCTTCAGTCCGCCGGCTCGTTTTGTAATGTGTTGATTCTAGCTTGTGTAACCGCTGCTGCCACGTTACACCCAGCAGAGCAGGGAAGCCTGCACAGCTGATGGATGGTTCCCTGCTTGAGTCCAGCTTCTCCTCTCTGAGGAAACTATGGGGCGACCGAGAGAGAGCTTTGACTGGAATGTCACCTCTGATGATCATATCGCGGTGATTCAGCCAAAAAAAAAACCACCCAGGGCATTCCTCTGGTCTGATTTCTGTCAAAAAGCAGTGGAAGAGCAAAGCCGGTGAGCCGGTCTGCGGCGCACTGAAGACATTTGTGTGTGAGATCGAAAGATGATGATGATGATGATGATGATTCCTCAGGATTTACGTCTGAATGTCAAACAGCTGTGAACAGAACACAGCTTGTATTGGCACAGAATCGTTCAGACTAAATCAAAGTCAGAGCTACTCATCATGAAGCCTCTGGCCCGTAGACTCTGCCAGATCTCTCGTTTGTTCATCTCGTCTGCCCTTCGTGGCTCCAACCGCGGCTCCTTTTAGTTTGTTGCTGCCGCCTGTTTTTTCGGGGGTTTGCTTTCCAGGTGGTGAAACGGACGTTCGGCTGGGTTTAAGGTCTGGTGATCGCCTTGGCCGGTCCGAAACCGAAGTTAAAAATATGTCAGACACTTTGGCGGGGGTGTTTCCAGGATTTTTTAAAAATGGTGATGGCGTTGGGGTGGGAGGGCACGGCCCCATGGGAAATCAAAGTACTTAATCCGAAATAAAATTAGTTTTTCAGCTCATGTGTTGCCCAGTGTTGGAGTTATGTGAAAGTGGTACAGCACCCAATAAAGTTATAATCCTACTTAAGTAGCTTAATAGCCCAGAAAGTGTAATTCAGTTCTATTTATATATCGAAAATTCACAAAAACGTCACCTTGAGGTGCTTCACACTGTAAGGTAAAGACCCCTACAGTATCAGAGAGAAAACCCCAACAATCACACCATCCCCTATGGGCAGCACTTGGTGACTGTGGGAAAGAAGAACTCCCTTTTAACAGGAAGAGACCTCCAGTAAAACCAGGTTCAGGGAGGAGCAGCCATCTGCCTCGACCAGTGGGGGGGTGAGGAGAGAGAGAAGAGAGCAAGGAGAGCAAAGAGAGACACCACGTTCCCACTGCAGGCAAAAGTGGCCCAAATCAGATTTTTTGCCCATATGTGACATAGATTTGATCCAATTTGTTTTATTCAATACGTGGTCCTAAATCAGATCCATAGACGATATTTTTGAAACCATCTTCAGTCGGACCGGTCACCATGTCACATTTCATCTGACTTTTACGTCATTGACGTGGGACAGACATCATGATTCTGTGTCAGAGGAGGTGAGCGCGGCGAGATCAAACGTCAACAATCGGCAAATTACTCTGAAGGTCAAGATCACATTTGTCGTTTTACGGCCAGTCAAGAACCATCGTCCTTGTCCTGGGTATGACCGCGGTTGAGAGTTGACTTTTCAGTGGATTTGAATTTTCGTAAATTTGTTTTTGCCGATGTTAAGAAAATATGCCACTTTCTTTCTGTAGCTCAGACGTTACAGTCACCTGTGAACTGTGGTGGCTCATGAGCTGGACGAGGTGCTACGTCACTGATGTTCTGTTTAAAACAGCCTTTCTGTAGAAAAACTTCTTTCCATGCTCAGTAAAGTGTTGTCCATCCTTTGCTGTCCCTTGCAAGTTGATTTCTCTGTCATGAACTAACACTGTTTTAAGAAATTTATTGGACGGCCACTTTAATGTGCTCTTCTCTTGTTGACTTTCCATTAGCTCTAGCCAAAATGCTGGTCGCCCAGAACCTACACCCTTGCGCTGTCATCCTATTAGTGGCGGTAAAGCTGTCAGTCGGACAGTATGAGCACCTCGGGTACCCACCGGGCTACCCATACCCGGTGCAGGAGGAGTACACGGCCCCGCAGCTGTCGCCAGAGACGCCTAGGATTCAGCTCCGACTGGCGGGGGACAAGAGGAAACACAACGAGGGCCGCGTGGAGGTTTTCTACAACGGCGAGTGGGGCACCGTGTGCGATGACGACTTCAGCATCCACGCTGCCCAGGTGGTGTGCAGGGAGCTGGGCTACCTGGAAGCCGTCTCGTGGTCTCCATCTTCTAAATATGGAAAAGGAGAAGGTACTGGGATATTTTTGTTCTCATCTACCTGGAACTCATTTAATATACACTCACAATAAAAATAGATAACGTCTCTCGCTGGACATGTTATTGATCAAATCCCTTGGCATTATCTCTTTATGTTCTCCTATAGTGCTTGGAAAATGGTTGCAGATAAATGGTCCACAGTTTTTAGAGCCAGACATTAAAAATAAAGCTTTTTTTTTTCCTTTTTTGTTTCTTGTACTAAAAGGAAAAAACAATCCTCCCCACAGAAGCATTGATTGATCTCTCTTTTTTGTCAGGGCCCATCTGGTTTGACAACCTCCACTGCACTGGCAAAGAAAAGACTTTGGCGCAGTGTCCATCTAACGGGATCGGCATTTCAGACTGCAAACACAGTGAGGATGTAGGTGTGTTGTGCAGCGACAAGAGGATCCCCGGATTTAAATTTGTCAACACGCTGCCCAACCACGTGGAGGTAAACTTAAAAGGCCCAAATGAGTTGTGCAACTTCCCTTTTTTATTGCAGTTCTCAAAAGATGTTCGGGAGCTGGCCTTTATCATCTGTTTTTTGTAGTTTTTAGTCGTATCGCTGAAGTCTCAAAAACCCTGTCAAGTAATGAGCTTGAATCATTCATATACAATCACTGCCCCCTTCATTAGAAACACCTGTTTCGACTGCAAGTTAACTCAGGTATCTTATCTACCAATCACATGACGGTAACTCTATGTATTTAGGGATTTAGATATGGCTGAGATGATCTGCTGAAGTTCAAACTGAGCATCAGAATGGGCAAGAAGGGTGGTTTAAGTGACTCTGAATGTGGCATGGTTGTTAATGCCAGACGGGCTGGTCTCAGTACGCCAGAAACTGCTGACCTTCTGGGATTTTCCTGCAAGACTATCTCTAGGGTTTACAGAGAATGGTCTGAAAATGAGAAAATATCCAGTGAGCGGCTGAAAATGTCTTGTTGATGCCAGAGGTCAAAGGAGAATGGCTAGACTGCTTTGAGTTGGCAGGAATGCAGAAGAGCAGATGGGCCACATCAGCAGAAGACCACACCAGGTGCCGCTTTGTCAGCTAAGAACAGGAAACTGAGGCTATAATTCATACAGGACGAATTGGACAATAGAAGATTGGAAAAAAGCTGCCTGGTCAATTTGGTGTAAACAACATGGATCATCCAATGGTAGCATTTTGACTGCAATCATGTTATTTTTTGAGATCGTCATGATCGTATTTAGATGGTTGAGTGCCAAGTTATTACTTGATGGTAACAAGCATCTGCAAATTGTGTTAATGCAAGACTCAGACAAATGTACTCTTCAGTGCTGACTGCGTTAGACCATTTGTACCACACAACAATTCATATTTGTCAGGTAAATCAATTTAAAATGTTTCAGTAGGCACCACCAGCAATCACACCTCTAACGCCAGCATCCAGATGGATCCAGAAAGGCCAAAACCATTATTCTACTAGGCTGTAAACGTGCTTATTGATGCTGTAAAGTTTGGTTTTTTAAGATAGGAGTCTCTGGGGATTTACTCACTTTTGGAGACCGGGTCTGGAGCCAGTATATCACCAGCAGGTTTTGGCACTTCTCGCTTGGCTTTATTTTTCAGTCTCTTGGTTTGCCCCTTGGTATACATAGTTTTCACAGCCACATCACAACATACAAGCGGCCGCCATTGCTAAGGCTAAGCTGCCGGCAGCTGTGCATTCAGGACATTTGAGGAAACGTCACCAAGCCAACCATTAACAAACTGATTGTACGCCTCCGGTGACTTGTAGGCCTGGAATTGCTCACTGGTATAAAAGCTGCGTGCCAACACAAGATAACGGTACATGTCTTAGACCCCCATTCAACCCCCATTCCACTGGAGCCGTAATAGCGCAGATTATGGCGATCCAAGCCAATTTAGCGTTCCTGATCAAAATGGCACAAAACGGCATGAAAGGGCTGAAAATTGAATTCCTGACGATCTACTGCTGTTATATTCCCGTCAAAAGGCTGGCATTCACGTTGTAACCCCGGCGCGTTGCCGCAGCATTCAGGATGCACTCATGATGTATTCTCTTTAGATGTTGATACCGATCATGCCGTTTTGACCGGCTATTATCGGCAATACCGGAACTATGCAACGGGAATTGCGCACGATAAAAGGCAGTTCAACGTCAGTTCACTGCCAATAAAACGTCTTTCATCGTCATAGCATTGAAATGGTGGCAATGTTGAAACTTCATGGTTCAGCTTTTCCTTTGCTAACGAGTATGGATCCACACCTATTTCGCAGATTTTCTCATTGTATCTCTTTCTATCCTCCATACTTAAGGATTCTACATGGTCTTTTTCCTTTTGCCTTTCCATGATTTTGATCACAAGTCGAATCCGACATCAAAGCAGTTTAAAATTCGCGGGGGAGATAAACAGCAGTGTGTGTAAACAAGTACAGCTTGACAACAAAGATGGCGTCACTAAGGAGGTCGTGACCAAAAAGCGTGTCTGTGGGAACTATATATTAATAAAACTTGATAACCCACTTAACCATTTGTAACTTAGGGTAACTGTTCCATGTTGCTATCAAGAAATATACAGCGCTGAAATTGGGTCCATCTTTTTAAATACCCTGTATGGTCACAAAAAATGGAGTCCATATATAGATAAGAAAGATAGGAAAATGAAAATGTAAAAACCTATATGCAAAGAGTGCAACATCCCATAAGCACTCAAACTTATAACAGCAAAGTAAAAGGTTTTACATATCAGGATATAAAAAGTGGACTGGTCCTTCCCATGTCTTAAAATTAGATAAAAATGCTTCAGATGAAGAAGAGCGCATGGCATACAGTTGTGTGTGAAAAGTGAATTACATCCTTACTGCTTCCAAAAGAATTAAGAAGGCAGCCAGATGCTGCTAATCAAATGCATTTTATCAACTGATCATCAATCAGTGTGACCACCTCTATGAAAGCAGGGGTTTTTGGCAGTTTGCTGGTCAGTAGCCTTCAGGTGTGTGTTAAAAACTGTCAAGGAAGAAAGACAGCAATGATCTTCGAGAAGGAATTGTTGCTTTCATCATTCTAGGAAGAGTTATAAAGCCACTTCCAAACAATTTAAAGTCTATTATTCTGCAGTGAGAAAGATTACTATATTCACTCGTGGAAAACATGCAAGACAGTTGCCAGATCTGACTGTGCGATGCTCAAACAATTTGCATACCCAAAAGCTACATTTCAGACTCTAGAGGCCTCAGTTAGAATGTTAAATGTTAAAGTTCATGACAGTACAATTAGAAAAAGACTGAACAACTATGGCTCGTTAAAAGGGAGGAGAAGAAAACCTCTTCTTTCTAAAAACATCATGGCAGAACGGCATCTGAACAAACCACATGACTTCTGAAACAGTGTTCTTTGAAGAGACGAGACTACAGTAGAGATGTTTGGCCATAACACACAGTGGCATGTTTTGTGAAAACCAAACACAGCATATCAGCACAAATACCTCATACCAACTGTCAAGCACGGTGGTGGAAGGGTTATGATTTGGGCTTGTTTTGCAGCCACAGGACCTTTCAGTCACCGAGTCAACTCTGTACCCCAAAATATTCTAGAGTCAAATAGCAGGTCATCTGTCCAACAGCTTGGCTGAAAGTGGGTCATGCAACAGGGAAATGATCCCAAATACACCAACAAATCTACGAAAGAATGGCTGAAAAAGAAAATAATCAAGGTGCTGGAATGGCACAGTCAAAGCCCAGACCTCAACCTGATCGAAAAGTTGTCACTGGACCTTGAGAGAGCTTTGCATAAATGATTACCTGCAAACCTCACCAAACTGAAGCAAAGTTGTGAAGCAATAAAGTCATACAGAAAACCACTACTTCAAGTGAACTGGTGTTAAACGGGGTTCTACAAGCTGATGAATTCATTTTTCACACACCGCTTTTGCATTTTGGATTAGTTTTTGCTAAATATATAATAAGGATGTGTAACATGTCATTTGTTGTTCATCTGAGGTGCATTTACACAATTAGGACCCGCCTAGCACTAGATGATTTTTTAAAAATTGTCCTGAAATGTAAAAACGTAGAACTGAAAGAGGGTGTACTTTCTTTTTCACACGACTGCATACACTCTATTATTACACAGCTAAAAGTGTCATTTCCATAACCTTTACATGGATCACCGAGTGGCGACGATGCCATTTTTTGGGCGGGGGCATACAGCTTTAGAATCAGTTTTTAGAGTATTTTGTGCTCATGAAGCGCATAAAGGATGTGAAACCCTTTTTACGTGATCCTTGATTTAAAATGAAGTCAGCTGGAAGCGGCCGGCTCATGCAGCTTAACTTAATTACCTATGTAGCTACAGGGGATAAACTCTGCCCACATTAAAATGGGTGGTCACAGAGCTGATAAATCTGCATGTCAGCTGACATGCATCTGAAATCAAGAACCCATTGGTTCAAAAATCATTGCTGTTAACTGCAGGTGAGCAGCAAGTTAACAGTTATATAGGAAGTTGGGAAAAAAATGGCCTTTTGTCTGTACTCGTGGAAAGTGTGCTAGAGGTTGCTTTTGAACTGCTTACATGAGACATTTTCCTAATGTACATACTGTCACTGATCAACACATTTCTGCCTCACGGAGGTGTTTCCAGAGAATACGTCGCTCCCTAATGTCACCCGTTTCCTCTCTTATCACCTTGCTGCTGATGAGCGTTTAGCATTCGCCGTGTCCCTCTGAAGCAGCTGCTTTTGGCACAGTAACTGGGTCGGACATGATAAAATTGGAAGTAGTGCAAGGCGCTCCTGATAACAGCAGCCTCTGCGCCTGAGAGTGAGAACAATACATCGAAGGGGAGGTGGGAAGGACTCGAGCAAAGACGCCAATCCCCGTGGTTTGTTTGCATTAAACTGTCAACGTTACGGGGAAACATTAAGAGAAAATTAGTCCTCTGTGTCACTGTCTGCTTACAAGCTGCCATTAAAGTTGGTATGTGCCTCTACCTGGAGGATAGGCAAGCACAAATGTTGGTTTTGTCCTTCTGAGTGTCCTTATGTTGATGCATGATTGCTTTATCTGCAAGCTTTCATAGATCTGCTTGGGGGGTATGGACTGAATTTAAATTATATATTTATATGTGTGTGTTTGTAGCATGTGCTGTGCAAGTGAAGTCCATACAAACGGAGTCTTGCAAAAAATATTTTTTGGGGAGGAGGGATTTTATGTAAAAGATCTACACAAAATAGTCCAAACTGGTGAAGTAAAATGAAAAAAATATTATCAAAAATTATAAAAACTGTAAAACTGAAAAGTGGTGTGTGCATATGTATTCACCTCCCCAAAGTCAGAACTTTACAGCGCTACCTTTTGCAGCAATTACAGCTGCAAGTCCCTTAAGAGCTCGGCACATCCAGCCACTGGGATTGATGCCCATTCTTCAAAGCAAAACAGCTCCAGCTCCTTCAAGTTGGATAGGTTCAGCAATCTTTAAGTCACGCCACAGAGTCTCAGTTGAATTGAGGTCTGGGCTTTGACAAGGCCGTTCCAACACATTAACATGTTTTCCTTAAACCACTCAAGTGTTGCTTTAGCAGTATGCTTAGGGTCATTGTCCTGCTGGAAAGTAAACTCCATCCCAGTCCCACATCCCTGGAAGACTAAAAATGGATTTTCCTCAAGAACTTCCCTGTATTTAGCACCATCCATCATTTCTTGAAGTCTGACCAGTTTTTCAGTCTCTGCTGATGAAAAACATCCCCACAGCATGATGCTGCCATCACCGTGCTTCACTGTGGGGATGGGGTTCTTGGGAAGATGGGAGGTATTGGGTTGGTGCCAGACATAGCAGTTTCCTTGATGGTCAAAAAGTTCCGTGTTAGTCTCATCTAACCAGAGGACCTTCTTCCTTCTGTTTGGGGAGTCTACCACCTGTCTTTTGGTGAACTCTAAATGTGTTTTCTTACATTTTTTCTGTAAACAATGGCTTTTTTCTGTCCACTCTTCCATAAAGCCCAGCTGTGTGGAGAGTATGGCTAACAGTGGCCTTATGGACCTATACAGCAGTCTCTGCTGTGGAGCTTTCCAGCTCCTTTGGGGTTACCTTTGGTCGCATTGTTGCCTCTCTGATTAATGCCCTCCTTGCACGGTGTATGAATTTTGGTGGATGGCCCTCTCTAGGTAGGTTTGTTGTGGTGCCATATTCTTTCCATTTTGTGATGATGGATTTAATGGCGCTCTGTGGGATTTTTCTAATATTGGGTAATTTTTTATAACCCAAAACTTGTCTGTGGCCTGCTTGGAGAGCTCCTTGGTCTTCACGGTGTGGCTTGCTTGGTGGAGCCCCTTGATTAATGGTGTAGCAGAATTTGGGGCCTTTCAGAACAGGTGTATATATATTTAGATAATGTGACACAGATTGCACACAGGACCTTATTTAACTAATTATGTGACTTCTGAAAGTAACTGGTTTGCACCAGGGGGTGGGAGTTGAATACATATGCACACACCAGTTTTTGTTTTTTTTATTTATTAGGTATTTGTAAAATAATATATATTTTTCATTTCACTGCAGGGTAGGGACAGGTAAGTGGTAAAGTCTGCATCCAGTTTTGGTTTTAATAATCACAATAAAAACTCAGATTAGAACAGTATTAGTCTCTCTCACCGGGGCTCTTGGACGCCATCTTCTCAGACTCTTTTGGCGTTCTGAACAGCACGGGCTGACTGGGAGGGCTGCTGCCTCCCATGCTAATGCTCTGAACGTGGACGATGTACTCGGTGTCCTCATCCAGATCCCACAGAGCACAGGAGCGCGTGGTGGTGTTCACTTCCTGGATGAACCTCAGCATGCGTACATCCTTTTTCTGCAGCAGCACAGAAAAGCAGGAGAGTAAGTGTTGTAGTTTTTTACCCTTACATGCCAGGAACCACTTCTGAATTCTCTGGCATGGAAAAAGTTAGCATTTGAAAACGATACTGACACATATAAAAACATCTGCAACATCACTTTACTTAAAACAACAGTTTTAGTGCTACTGTCTTTCTTCTTGTTAGTAAGTATTCCCCGGATGCCTATTTTATCAAGTGTAGATTTCTGGTGGCAAAGTCCAATTTTCCTGGTTAGGTCTGATGTGGTGCAAATGCAAACACGTCTCTCTTGGTTAATAGAAGGGAAAATGCTGAAATAAAGCCTCCTGGGTTTTCTTCTACAATGTAATTAAGCATAAAGAAAGAGAGGGTGCTTTTCCGGCCGTGTACACTCTGCTAAAAATGTATATTATTATCCAGCTAGGGCTGCTTGCTCAGGTCAATTGGTTCCTGCTAGATTAAAAGTAAGGCTCCTCTGGGGCACTTTTATTTACCAGGCAATTAAAGAGGGGGATTTCTTAAACCATTAAAACTTCATGTAGACAAAATGTGCATCTGAAAAGTATCCAAAGCAATATGGCTTCAAAAACTAAATGTAGCATATTATACTCTACTACTCAGAACCAACCGGTGAATCTTATACAGAGCACAATATTAAAGCTGCTTTAGTCCGGTCAAGAGTTGGTGTGCAGCTGCAAGCTGCTTTGCAACCCACTTCTATTCCACCCCTTCCTTTTATGATGTATCTGATAATAATTGCCACATCTGTTCTCGCTGATGACTCTGTTCTGTGCTGAGTCTTGCTTTCCACGCATGCACTTGGAAGGGCCCTGACCACAATGGATTTAATGGGTCTTTTTCTGGTTTATTTAATGTAAATCTGTGGGATCAAAGTCAAATATTCCACAATCCATGTGCAAACAGATGTAGCGATGTCGATGTAGAAGTGTCACTGGATTTCTTTGACCCTGAAGAAAGCCTAACTGGAACATCAGTGGCTCATCCGGCTCACAATACATAACAATCCACAGGTTATTGTAGTGTGTGAAGTACAGAAAGAAAGTGATACGTTTTCTAGTCACTGGTTGCACAAACTTACGAGGATTAAAATCCACTGCAAAGTCAAGGAGGCTCACACACAGACATATCCAGGGCGAATGACTCTCATTCACCACCCAATTAAAGTGCTTGATTTCAGGAGTATTATAAGTACATGGCCAGTAGTACCCATGGCCATAAAAAGCATGAAAATATATGAACCATTCTACGGATTTTAGCATAATGGTGATAGGAAGACCCCAACCACACCTTCCTAATGTGGGAGTCGACCAACAGGCCGACTCCTCCCATCATCATGACCAATAAGCTCATGATCAACATCTAACAGGATGTAAGTGGTATGCAAAAGTGATAGTTCATCCTGTCGCAGTGCTTTTAGCAGTAGATCCATCATCTAAACAAAGAAAACACTCAAAAATCTGCCAGCATGAATATAATAGGAAATATACGAATAGCAACGGTGGAATGGTGTGAACTGACCTTCAAGTTTTCTGCTTGTTAAGAGGGGAAGTTATGCTGAACATGTTGCCGAACCAGGTTACCGCCCTATTATTGCCTGCCAGGGTGTGACGCCATGGCCCCTTGTTCTTGACCAGCCCAAACTACAGCTTAAGACCTAATGATGGAATTTAAGTACAGACGGCAGCGGGGCACACGCAAATACTCATTTGATGGGTATTGCAGTCCAGATCAGTACTCCTGGGAGAAGCAATCATACTTCATACAAATATGACGTCGACTCTGAGCACAGTTTGGGCGAAGACTCGTTATTTGAGCACCGTGTACAAGTTTGACTAATATCTGACCGACACTCTAGGAAAAGCAGCAATTTTTGTGAATGTGTGGATGAATGGACGGTATGGCACGGCACTGGCGCATCACTCCTTCGGCCAGATGAACTGAAAATGTGACGAACTTCAGGCAAATTCTCAAGTCATGAGGAGGATTTTTTTTAAAAAATATTTCTAAGCAGATTCATGGGTTTCTATTCAATGTGGCTCACAAAAGTTTCAATGCAACATTATATGTAATATATACAATATAAATATATATAATGTGATTTCCTGTGGCGTTCTGTGGAGCACTGTGGTGGAATGAGTCTGCTGCTGAACGTGCTCCTGTCTCTGTCCAGCACGTCATGGAGAGGGTGTGAAGGATTGTCCAATATTGTCCTTAACGTGGACAGCATCCAAGCGCCACACTCATGACGTTACTGGCCTTGCGGATCAGTTTGTGGAGTCTGTTGGTGTCTGCTACACACTTCAGCATAGACGATGGCGCTGACTGTCACAAACTCATAAAACATCCATAACATGAAGTGCCAGGAGGGGGGGAAATGAGTCAGTTGGAATTGAGTTACATAATAATTTGTACTGTGAGCTCCAGCAGACTTGTTTTCTTTGTGCGCAGGCTGTG
This sequence comes from Etroplus canarensis, assembly GCA_015106775.1. Taxonomy (NCBI): domain Eukaryota; kingdom Metazoa; phylum Chordata; class Actinopteri; order Cichliformes; family Cichlidae; genus Etroplus; species Etroplus canarensis. The sequence goes on along the minus strand of VUQH01029639.1, from coordinate 7,922 downwards.
ATTAGGTTCTAAGGTTTACTGCGATTTCTGGATTTGACCAACTACATTCTGCAGTGTATAAGAAGATGTCGGTTTAAATCTAATATAAAGGTGAAATTCTTGAAGCAAGTCCTGTTACTGTGCAGCCATGCCGAAATCCACCTCAGCATTTGAGAACAAGAATTGCTCGGTGTCAGCCTACTTTTGTATGTTTTGGTGATTGTATTCAGGGTGATTTACTTGCTTTAAAATGTCTAAAAGCAGGGATAGATGGCAGATTCTATAGGAATCTATAATCTGCAAACTAGTTGGTTTAAGACTCCGTATATGGGCAGTCATTTTGGAACATTGTCTAAATTAACTTAAATTTCAACTGTAAAATAAAACTGCCTGTGTGGAAGATGCAGTCATATCCATTAAAAATCAATTAAAAGTTTCCTGCATATAAGGTTTTAAAAGCTGTTTCGCTTAAAAGTTATACTTTTACCATCTCTCTTATGTCCCTGCTGCTACCCAGGACCTTACCTGGGGTAGTAACCTCTGAGCAACATGAAATTATCATTTAATACGTTGTCAGACATTTCACAATATGAAATAACCAGATGAACGTATCATGTGCAGATCTGCTGTCTGATTAAAAACTCCAAAGTGAATCAGTACGTTAAAAGTAAGCTCTAAATTTCCAGTTTATCAAATGTCACTTGCTGAGCAGTCCTTCCCTTGCAAAATAAACTCTCGTCTTCCTCTCCTGTCCTCTCTTCCCCACATCTCTCTCCATCTCTGAGTGAAGTTATGACACATAAACGTTGTTCCCCCTCTCTTTTCTCCCCGGGAACACGATGTGCCAAGCCGCACGGAAACACTTTGCGTGCTTGGTTATATTTGCTGAGCTGTTTGACAGATTACATTTGAAATTACCTGCCACTTTAAAGCGCCTCTGTTTATGCCCGCTCCCCTTCAGCGGAACTGGCAATATCCTGAAGCACTATGAATGCAACCTTACTGACATCTGCAGCATGAATGCATGAAAGGGATGAAAAGGAAGAAGGATGTTCAGTGTGTTCAGGCTGGCCCGTGTGATGGCCTGACTGTCTCCTTGGCATCGGCTGGAAGGACCGTCGGGCTGCAGCTCAGCTTGGCAGCATTTTGCATTAATCTGCCTATCAGGTTAACCACGCCCGTTTCCAGGCGCGACGCACTCAACAAAAGTCGGGACAGAGTTAAAATAAGATTGAAAAGTGGAGAGAATACTCGTGTAACACCAGTTTGGAAGACTCCACATTAAGCAGGCTAACTGGGAGCAGGTGCGACACTGAGAGTAGGGTGTAAAACTCTTTGCAAGCGAGGTTGTGGCTCGTGCCTTCGGGACCAAATTTGACCAAGTGCAAAAGAAACATTTCTCAGCGCAAGACTATAGAGAAGACGACACTGCCATGCCGCTGTGACAAATACAGCCACCGGGGCTCGAGAATGTTTTGGAAAACCTCACACGGTCCTTCGCTGCATCCAGAAATGCCAACTGAAGCTGTAATACGCAAGGAGGAAGCCGCACATCAACTCTAGGCAGAAATGCTGCTGAGTTCTCTGGGTCTGAGCTCATATCAGATGGATCAAAAGACTTGAACTCGTGCTGTGGTCAGATGAGTCCACATTTCAGCTCATTTTTGGAAAAAAAAAAAAAAGCCTCAAGTTGTCTCTGCCAGTGATGCAAAATCAGAATCAGAATCCGGGGGGCTTGCATTATCTTACAGGTACTCGGTTAGATATAGAGAAATATAAATGTGAAAGGCAGAAAAATGAAGTTTAAAATACATAACGTGTGTGTGAAGTGCGATATGTGACATAATTGGCTACAAAGTTAACACTGTATACAATATGCAATCAAGGTGTCACAGGAGGAATCAGAGTTTGATGGTCATAGGCAGGAATGATAGGAGGATGGCACTGGCTACCACAGGCATCCTGAGCATCAGCGGCAGATACTGAAGAACCTGGGCCATCTCAGAAAATAGAGACGGCTCTGCACCTTCTTGTAGAGGGCATCTGTGCGTTTAATGAAGTCCAGTATTTGTAGTCCTTCGCTAGATCCACACAGGCCCCATGAATGGACGCAGAGGTCACTGGTGTTTTTGATCCTTGTCATGTCCACAACCAGCTCTTTAGTCTTTGCCACGTTAAGCTGCAGATGGTCCTGTTTGCACCACCAGTCAGAACCTGTGATGGTACGGGGGTGCACCAGTGCCCACAGCATGGCTCAGTGCATGTGTGTGAAGGTACTACAGACTCTGAGGCGTTGATTAGGATTTTAGAGACAGCGAGGCTTCATAGAAACACAGAGTGTGCGCTTTCCTAGCCTTTATCTCCTACGGAAAATGCATGGAGCATCATGAAGAGGAGAATCAGACTATGGACCACTGACTGTTGAGCAGTTGAAGTGTTACATCAGCAGGAATGGACAAGATTTCCAATTGCAAAACTGCAACAATCAGCATCCTCAGTTCCCAAACGATTAAAAAGTGTTGTTAAAAAGAAAGGTGACGGAACACAGTGCTAAACTCTGGTCCAGCTTTTATTTGTGTTGCAGTCGTCACATTCTTCTACATTCACAAAATACGATTGAGCTGGCCAGAGGAAGCTAACGAAAAGCTTTTCTTTGTACTTCTGCCAGGTTCACATAACTTAACATATCACAGATGTCCGTTGTTTTATTGTATTCTGGAAAATATCCCAACTTTTCTGGAAATGCAGTTTGTAATTACTCATTGACTGATGAGGCCAGAACACCGCTGCGGATCCTCGAGGCCGGTTCAGTTCAGTTCTGCTGTTCACTTCACTGCAAGTCAGCAGCAAGTGAGTCGGTTGTCAGCAGGGAGAGCCAGCGTAGCATGGAGGACGTTAAGGGTCAGCAGTTGGAGGTCTTTCATGCCAGATTTTTTTTAATTTTTTTGGCAACAGTTTTTGACTAAACTGCAAACTGTTTTTTAATGTATTTATTAGTTACATGTTATTTTACAAAGTTAAGTCAACTCCAGATGTTGCCTTTAATTAAAACAATAGGGATTCCCAGTCCCTTCCCATGAAACACAGCTCATTACTTTAACCCTCTGGAGTTAACGGTCAGACCGGCGAGTCCGCATCACGTGACCCAACTCTTGCTCTTATGCATGGGGGGCCGCAGCCCTTGTGTCATGTGGGGGCTGCACCTCGTCCAAATCACATGATCGACACGCGGGCAGGGGCCGCCGGCACGTCCATCGACTCCAGAGAGTTAAGATGCTAGCAGCATTGGCATATTTCAGATCAGCATCGGATCAGATCTAGTAGAGGCTGGAAGCATGCAAATGTAAAATTTTGTCGGTGATTTTTGACTTTCTCGCCGGTACCTGTTGGGTGATGGCGAATCCGATCACGGGGTCTCCCTCCAAGATTTCCCACGTCACCACGGCGGAGTTAACCTCGAGTTCTCTGATGGTCACATTGAGCGGAGCTGACAGCAGGGTGTCTGACGCACATGCACGGCCAGAGGAAACAAACGAAAAAGAGACAGGTCATAAATACTCTTCACACTTCATAACACACGCAGTAGATGCTACAACCTGAACCAGCCTTCCCTTCTTCATCGCTCTCTCAGCCCGCCTTCCCTAAGATCTTCTCCTCACCTCCTACACATTAATCTTTCTGCTTTCGCTAATACCACCCCTAATTAACTGCGTACATGTCTCTTGGTGGTTCCCTTGAAGAGAAGCTTTTTCTAATCCCTTTCTTTTCGTGCTTCCCTCTCACACACACATTTTCCCTCTCTTTACCTTTGTCCTCTCCTCCTTCTCCCCGCACACATCTCATTTAAAGTGTGACTCATGAGGATAGATTTCCTCTGTCAATTGAAGCTTGTGCTAAAAAAAAAAAAAGAAATCACACCCGACCATGCAGTTGTTGATCGGAAGATTAACTGTGATGGATTAAATTACAGTCTTGCTTAACTTTTTTTTTTTTTTTTTTCATTTCTTAACAGAAAAGGGTGGTGCAGAGTCGAG
>VUQH01029602.1:4615-16318 GCA_015106775.1 Etroplus canarensis | reverse complement strand
CAAAATGTATAAAGTTTATTGGATAATGTCCATTTGATAATAATCAAAGCCATAGTTAAAGGTGGCATGGTAATGGACATCATTACGTGGCATTTCCAGGAGACCATTCTCCTTCAGGTAGCATATTATGAGCTGTGAAGCCTGGCTGAGTGCTGAAGGCAAAAAGGCCTGTTCAGTAAACCCAGTGTTTTCCTTCCCTTATTTCTCACAGCTGTGGGTTATAACAGCATATCTAATCCTCTGAGGTTTAAGCTATCATAAGTGGTAACCCTATCATAGCCCTATATTTTGTAAAAAGATGAAATTGACTTTTTTTTTTTTGCCTCCTTGTATTCTCCCCAAGGGGTCACCACAGTAGATTAATCCACATTGGGAATTTGGCAGAGGATTTACGCCGGATGGCCATCCTGACACAACCCTCCATGGTGTGAGGGGCTTGTGTCCTATATTGTTCACTAAATAATTTTTTTCCCCAGTTCCCAGATTGCCAAAAAATTATTTATTCTGATATCCTAGAGTCGGGGTTAAGGTTAGAGTTTGGATTGTGACATATGAGGGGTAATGAGGATTAAAATGCAGCTCTGTTTGACCAAAACTGAAGAAAAAGTAGACATAAATAATACTACTGGGTAGAGGGATTGGTCAACCAATCACTGGACACCACAGTCAGATGGACACAAAAATATCATACAGTGTAATCTCTCAACCGTTAATGTACAAGTCTTTCTAATAAAGTAACAACTTAAAACAAAATTTTGCCAAAATCTTCACTACTGGGCACTTACAGAGAACTTATCAAGCCTTGTCTTTGGTTCACTGTGCATATACCCTTTTGTCTCCAAGGTCACATTAAATACAAAGATCCAGAGACCAGCAGGACATGCACTCATTTTTTTTTTTTCATTTAGTACATTTTGATAGTTCTTCTGCAAGGTAGTGGCACAAAATGTATCAGTGCAAAACATGTACAAATTGATATTGAACAGCAAGCAAATTTGTAGTTAATTAGAATGCCAAAATCCATTTGATGTGCAGTAATGCCTGTGTTTTTTTTTCTTTTTTTGCATCAATAAAGGTTAAACACACACAATAATGTAAACAGTAATTTTTTAGAGCATCAATCATAACACCGCTACTGAAACAAACAGCAATGCAGTACTTGATCTCAGATTATTCATGGAAAACTTTATAGGATCATAGAAAAGCACACACTACTCTGCCATGTTTGAACAATGCATGTTATTGAGTAAACACAAAAGACAAAATGGTCCAGGTTGAATGATCCACTCACTGAAGGGCTCTTGGGAGTTGGAAACAAAAAAACAGAGGCGGGGGTGGCAGCTCTCAGGTGGATTATTATTGAAGTTCCTCACAGAAGTTACAAAAAAGCCCTGTGTGCATTCGATGCACTATAGCGGAAAAATCTGATGCATTTATCATTTTTACCAACAGAGAGTAAAATATATGTAGGCCTTGAGGAAATAAATTATGATAATAAAAATCACTGTTTGCATTAGGAAAAAAAAATATGTATGGAATTGTTGCATTAAAGCAGCACTTCTTCTGTAGTATATTTGGAGTATTAAATCTGTCACTCCCTCTGGGCTTGAAAAGTGGCCAAAAACATTATCATTCTTCTCTTTCATGGAGAGCAGCAATAAAGGTCTGCTTAAAATGCAAATAAAAAACAAGCAAAACCTTTTAACTACTCTTGTTTGTGTCCAGTGACATAATTTCAGTTTCTGAAAAGTGAGCTGGGTGTAAAATTATTTCCATTCACTATTTTGCTTGGATGAAAGATCACTGAGTTAAAATTTCTTATCAGTTTGTAATATTGAAGCTTAATGGCTGATGCGCTTGAAGTTTGCAAGCTTTTGCATCGCTGTATTTCTATGCCAAAGTTTACTTTACTGTCCTCACACTTTCTTTTGCGATTTTTTTGCATGTAAAACAAAGTTCTTGACGTTCAAGGATTAAACTACAGGGAGAGCGATACAGTGTATTCCATTTATGCCACTTCATGAGTTTTGAATTCTGGTACCAATGCACAAGTGACGCTCGATCCAGCTCACCAAGAATTCCTGAAATATCTACACAGTCTGATAAACTTTCTGTTGGTTGTCTTTGTCTGATTCACTTCAGAGTTGGCAGGTGTTCTGCTTATGACCCAAGTAAGTGCAGTGCCAAGTTTGTGGTTCCACAGATTATCTTTTGTGTAAAATTTTTATTGGTACCAGCTTTCCTATAGAATGATTGCTACCTGCTCCACTCTGTGTGTAGGGTAACTTCCCCACACATGCATGTGTGGCTATATTTGTGAGGACCATACCATTTTATAAGTGTAACCATCACATCTATGTGTCAAACCCTAACGTAAATCTGTCACTGTAATCATGAAACCAGATCTTAACCCTCAAACAGGCCTTTGAAGGGTTGTGCAAAAAAAGTCACTCACTCATAGGAGCCATTCTCATTAAAACTACAACACACAATCTGAAATGTGTGATTTGGGGAAATGAAGGATCAGTCTCAGCAGCATATTGCTAGCAATATCAATTTTGAAATGATTTTTTTTAAAAGTGTGCTACCACCGAGTCAATATTAACAGAAATAGTGTAGTCTTTGTAATCATCCATCCATCCATCCATCCATCCATCTTCTGAACCATTTATCCATCACAGGGATAACAGTGGAAATTAAAAAAAAAAATTAAAAGAAGAAGAAAACTTAATTTGCTATTGGATCAGTACTACACTCACAACCGCTGTACACCGCAGGCATTTACCGTTTAACTGTATGTAATATACAAGTTCAGAAACATAAATGAGATGCAACAGTTGAGTTTCTTTTATCAGTGGCACATCTGTGGCTGAAACAACAACCCGAAACAGCCCCGCTCCCCCGACACTAATCTTTCTTTGCTGTTTGCCTTTATCCCTCCTTAATCTTTACCTCCATCTCAGCAACATCTGCTTTTCAGTTGGTTATTTGAGCGATGTTTGAGATGTGTATCTCTCATAGCGCCTTCAAGGGTAACGTCTATTCCTTTTGATATTGGATGCAATCTTAATGCAAGGCAGAGTGTGAAGATGTAAGGCACAAGGCTGTTTTAAGGGTGGCAAATTTGCACAGGCTGCATCATTTGCCAAATAGCCTGATTTAGCTGGGAAATGGCTTTGCTAGAGGACATATCCATCTCCTTATGCTCTATTTTAAACAGCCACTCAGGAAATTAACTATTTGCATTATCCCTGCTTATTATTTCCTGACATTATTTTTCCTTTCTTTCTTGTGTCTTTATTCCTTTTGTTCCTTCCATCTTTTCCTTGTTAACTTAACTTTTCTCTACCAGTTTACACCCTTTATTCTGTGTGCAATTTTGGCTGTTTGTCCTTAATACATTTTTACATATGACCAGCAGGATATTTTCAGTGTATCATATTTTCCATGACATATCTCTCAGAGTCAGTAATATCCAGGTCATATGTGTGTGTTACAATTAATAATTCATTGACCTTCATAGAGACAGAACAATTTTCTTTGCATCTTGTAAGAAAAAAATCTCATTTTAGTTCCTATTGATTGTTACTCTGGCACCTGAGCACAGGGGGCCTTTACATTAAATTGGTGTGGCTAGCTTGGCTGACTACTCAGCACTGAAAAAGCTTCTAATCAATTTACAAAAAGGCTGAGACAAACCCTTTGTAGTCTGTTCCCAAAGCCTCCCTGCCACCTTTTCATGGGCCCCCCTACTGGTCAGTCCCAGGAATATCAGTTAAAACACAACAGCTTCTGTTTTGTTATAACGGCTCTTAGTTGCTGGATAGTTTTTAAGCTGTGAGTTTATGGCTAAGAACATGTTAACTTTGGTGTCTAGAGAAAACTGGTTGACACCTTCAACTAAGGATACGACTTCAAGCTTTCCTCTCCTTTCTCTGTTCTCTCTCCCCTCACCCCCCAAACTGATCGAGGCAGATGGCTGCCCCTCCCTGAGCCTGTTTCTGCCAGAGGTCTCTTCCTGTTAAAAGGGAGTTCTTCTTTTCCACAGTCACCAAGTGTTTGATCATGAAGGATTGTTTGATTGTTGGAGTTTTCTCAATAATACTGTAGGGTCTTTACTGTGTCAAGCACTTTGGGGCTACTTTTTTGTGAATTGGCATTATATAAAAAAAACTGGATTGAATTGACCTGATTTGAACAATATGTACTTTTACATCACGGAGGATGGAGTTTTAAAGAACGCTTTCAGTCAAGTACAGCCTTCATAGAAGCTGTGTTATTCTGTATAAAGTGGTTCATTAGGATATTATAAAAATAAAACAGTGCTTGCATACCAAGTAGCTAATGAGCATATAGAGGGATGGTGGTCCTAATTTCAAAAGGGAGATCATCTGTAGTTTTTGTACACCATATGGACAAGAGTACTGCACCACACCTGTTCATCATTGATTTTTGCTGTTTCATGTGGTCCCTGTGTCACACACAATCCTTTACAAACATTTTAGAAAGAATGGGATGTTCTAAAGAGCTCACTGAATTTGACTGTAGTACTGTAATAGGATGTGTGTCCCTGTAGGGCAGTGGTTTACACATTCCCCTTCCAAGTGAAAGGTCCCTGGTTTGATTCTAGGTGGAGACACAAGCTCCTCTTACTATGGAGGGCTGCATCAGAAAGGGCATCCGGTGTGAAACATCTGCCAAATTGCAGATGTAGAATAATCAGCTGTGGCAACCCCTTGGGGAGAATACAAGCGAGCAGCCGAGGGTACATTTTTTTACTGCAACACTATCCCTTTGTTGCAACAAGTCAGCTTGTGGCATTTTTTTCCCTCCTAGATATTCCACCATCAGCTGTAAGTGGTATTATTACAAAATGGAAGAGTTTAAGAACCACAGCAGCTCAGCCAAGAAGTGGCAGACCACTTCAAGTTACAGTGGGGAGTCGCCAAGTGATGAGGCACACATTGCGTAAAAGTCTCCAACTCTCTGCTGACTCAATAAGTGCAGAGTAAAATCAGCATGAATGTGCATGCTGGGAACTTGATGGAATGACTTTTACTGTATATGGCCAAGCAGCTGCATGCAAGCAGAGCCAAGCCAAGCGTCGGCTGGAATGGTATAAAGCATGCTGCCACTGGACTTTTGACTGGCCTGCACAGAGCCCTGACCTCAAACCCATCACACACCTCTGGGATGAACTCACGCCCTGTCTTCACAAACGCTCTTCTGGATGCACGGGCAAAAATTCCCACAGATGCATTTTAAAATCTCGTAGAAACCTTCCCACAAGAGTGGAAGCTGTTCTAGCTGCAAAGGGGTGCCAACTCCACATGGATGCCTATGGATTTAAAATGGGGTGTCTGGAGCGATATGTATTGGGACAAATACGTATGTCCACGTAGCGTATAAAGCATTTTAGATTGGATTCATTGATAATCACCCAATGAAACAACAAAGGTCATGATTTCTTCTAATAGAAAAAAATAATAAACATCTCAGTGTGATGTTTGACACCTGTAAATCTTGTTGATGTAAGAACACTAAAAAGTAAAAATGGTGATTCTGAACAGAAAAGCTTCCCCTGCTTCTACGCAACGCATAACTGCTTAAAGGCATTTGACTTGATGCGACCTTCCTTTCCTATTTTTGATTTTGTGGCTTCAAAGTAAACTCCAGCACAAGTAAACGCACTTGCTGTCTTTTCACTCTTCTCATCTCTCCCCATCCTTTCCGCCATTCTCTGTGAGAGAACTCTCGCTTTGCAACCAGCTGTGTCTGAAGGTGTGGGAGTAAAGCGAAAGATGGCGATAGTTTTCTCTGCTGTCAGAAGGCTCTGCTACATCCTGTACTCCGTCTGCATTCATACACTTCACCTGCCAGGCCTGCCAGAACAAACATCTACCTCATCCACTGCTTACAACACATGTGTATACCAGATACATTTAAGTAAAGAGAGCTATCCCTCCTCTATTTCCCAGGTAACCGAAACAAGGACAGGCCCTCTCGGCTGCAGTAACTACGACAGCTTGGATTCAGTTAGCTCGGTGTTGGTGCACAGCCCGGAAAATAAGATCCACCTAAAGGGTAAGGCTCGACAACACACACACACACTCACACACATAGATTTCCTCGTGTACTGTATCTTAAATTCAAATACACACACAGCTTCAGCCCTGGAGCAAGGATTCGCTGATGGAATAGGACTTTTTTTTGTGTCCGCACACCCTTGAACACACACACAGTTCCACCACCACCATCCACCACCCTGCCAAGCATCTTGCCTCCAGTGTGTAGTAGTTGGCCAGGATGACCCTTTACTTTACGCTGCAGTAGTTTATGTCTGTTTCTGCCTGACTGGCGCTCAGGCTCATGGAGAATCTGTTATCTTACCAAGGCTGTAGATGAACTGTGTCTGGCCACGCTGACCTCGGCCTGACCCTTCCAACTATACCTGGAGCACTCAGTGCACAAGTAAAGCTGGAGTGAGAATACGTAGCCTCAAACCCCTGTTTGCTTATGCTTATTGACAAATTATTAATAACATTTTTTGGCCAGGTGCAGCAGTGGAATGAGAAATGTCTAATCATGGTACTTAAAAACAAACACAAAAAAAGAGCAGCATTAGGATACTTTATTAACCACGTAGGGGAAATTGCTGAGAACACTCAATGAAAGAAAATATGAACATGAAATATATAAACTCTGCATGTAAAATATGCATCATAAATACTCCAAACTTTACATACTATATAACCCATAGATAAGACATAGCAATAGAAACCACTCCTGGTGTCATAGGCAGGAATTGGCAGGTTTGATGAGCAGGGGTAGGAGTAATTTCCTGTGGCGTTCTGTGCTGCATCGTGGTGGGATGAGTCTATTGCTGAACATGGTTTTGTGCCTGTCCAGCATATCATGGAGGGGGTGTGAAGGATTGTCCAATATTGTCTATAACTTGGACAGCATCCTCCTGTCTGACACTGCTGTCAGAGTCAAGCTCCACATCCATGACATGGCTGGCCTTTTACAGATCAGTTTGTTGGGTCTGTCGGTGTCCACTACCCTCCGTCTGTTGCCCCAATACACCAGAGCATAGATACATGAAACATTCTGAGCATGGTCCACCAGATACTGAAGGACCTCAGCTATCTCATCTATCTTATAAAACAGAGAAAGCTCTGGCCCTTGTGTACTAGTGCAATGGTTTGCAGGAATATGTACACTATTCTATGTTTTTAGTTATCAAATACTTCTGTTTCATAACTGTTCAGTTTTGATCGACAGACAGACAGACAGACGGACAGGTAGGTTCTGGGCTCCTGTTGCTGAAGAATGGCTGATAAGGGAAGACTGACGGCTGATAAAGCTTACCTGGGCCCTCTAGTCTATGTAAATTAGCCCAGATGAACTACAAAGGATGCACTCTCTCTAATTCTTTAATAACCTAGCATCAACCATTTTTAATCTTTGTGTTTTGTTGCTTTGTGTTTAATACATTATCGTTCATTTAAGATAAGCTCTTGTGTGGACTCCCTTTTTGTCCCAGAGCCAGTTTGTTGACAGGTTCCTGTCATAAAATTGCTGTAAATTCCAGAAGCAACGAGTAATAAGTCACTACTGCAAAGGTGATTCTTGATGCTAGGTAACAACTCAGTCTAAAATTGAATGATCAAGTTTTTTTATCTGCTTTATGCCATCAGGCAAATACTGGTATCACTATTTTCCCCCGTGGCATCATTATTCCATCAGTGGCTCTTAAAGATCCATGCTTTCTTCAAGAGGACACCTCCTCCCACCAGCAAAGGTTCACGTAATATTTACAGTCATGTGAAAAACAAAATACACCCCATGATTCAGTAGCTTGTAAAACTACCTTTTGCAGCAATAACTTGATAGTTTTTTTTTTTGTATGACTTCACAAATCTCACATCATTCTAAGGAATATTTGTCCCACTTTTCCTTACAGGATTGCTTTGGTTCATTGAAGTTTGAAGGCATTCATTTATGTAAAGCTCCCTTAAGGTCCCGCCACAGCGTTTCAGTCTGGTTGAGGTCTGGACTTTGACTGGGCTGTTGCAACACCGTGATTCTTTTCTTTTTACCCATTCCTTGGACCACCTTAGTTACACATTTGACTTGCAGATAGGGTTTATATACTTTTATCTTTTTTTATCTGTATTTTCTATCTTCTATCTGTATTTTTTTTATCTTTCTTAGCTTTCATATTTATATTTATATATATTTAACAGAGTGTCTGTAATGTTAGCAATTTCTCCCCTGGGACTAATAAAGTATTCTGATTCTGATTCATTTTCTTGGAAATCTGCTGCTGTGAATGGAATCATTGTCCTTTTGTGAGACCCAGTTTTGGCCAAGCTTTAGCTGTCGGACAGGCGGCCTCACATTCAGCTGACTCAGTGACTGCAAGGTGCCCAGGTCCTGTGGATGCAAAATGAGTCCAAATCATCACCCATCCACCACCGTGCTCAAGTGTTGGTATGAGGTTTTTGATTTTCACCAAAAGTTAGGCTATGCAGTATGGCCAAATAGCTCCACTTTTGGTCTCATCTATTTAAAAGGCATTGTTCCAGAAGTCTTGTGGTTTGTTCTGAAGCAACTTTGCAAACCTAAGCCGTGCTGCTGTGCTCTTTTTAGAGAGAAGAGACTTTCTCCTGGTAACCCTTCCAAACAAGCCATACTTTGTTCAGTCTTTTTTCGATTTGTACTTCCATCAGCTTTAACTTTTAACATGCTAGCTGAGGTCTGTCGACTCTGAGATGTACTTCTTGAGTTTTTTTTTTTTTGTAATTTCTCTGAGTATTGCATGGCCTAAGCTAAGCTAAGATTGTGGTATTGTGTTAACACTCATCGTAATGCTGCAGACCAGCAAACAGCCAAAACTTCTGCTTTTGTCGAGGTGCTCAAACTTGCTGATGATCATTTAGTTAATTAATTTCATTAGCAGTGCCGTGCTGCTACTTACAAGGGTAAGGGCCTACTTAGTTTTTCACAGGCCTTCACAGAGTCGCTTTCACACATCACGGTATTGTTCTCTCTTCTCACAAATCATCATTTCTTGCTGATTTGTTCTAACTTTGTGAGTTCTTTTACCTTGTTGCTTTTGAACAAACTTTTCTACACACACTTTTTACTCAGAAATTGTTTTATGCACTTAAACTCACACTCACACTAGCTCAGATCTGCTGTGCAGGCTCGGACTGACTTGTCCTCACGCTAACCGAGCATAGGCCTGACATCAGTTGAAGGGTGGTCTCAGGTTAGTACATCTGGGTACCAACTCACAGAAAACATGTTTACACAATTTTAAAGATAAAACCCCTGTGTATTATTGCATGTAAACCTAGTGGTTCCGCTGCTTTTTTAATGTAATATCTAGTCCATCCTGCTAAAAGCATCTGTGCAAGAGCATGAAAGTGTTAGTTTCTGTCATTTGGGTAGTCTGATGAAGACAGAGTGAAAAACAAGGCAGGTGAAAAAATACTTTTAATTGACAGTTTGGGACATGACTAAAGGTCTAGACAGTCGTCCACAGAAAAACCTACAGAATTTGTTGTTTTAAGTCTAAGTAAAGATTTTGCATGTGGGATATTTTAGGAGGTTTTTCCCTTTCTGCTTTACATTCTTTACATAGGAGAATCTAAACAGTTCTGCCTTTTTAATACATGTAGGCTTCATGTAAATGCATGTAATCGTAATCATCACGTGTAATATGATCACAACTTATTTTATTTTCTGGGATTCATGGGTTTAAAAGTTAAATATTCAAGGAAACTCTTCAAATGTGGCATATAGACTATATGTACAGAAGAACTGGCCACCTGTACATTACACCTACAGGCGATTTTATATCTTGATGCTAGAGGACGTTTGGAAGTTGGCAGTTATTGAGTCAGCAGAGCGTTGGGAACATTTACACACAGGAACTTCATTCTTTAACTCTGTGTGGTCTGCAACTTGGTGGAAGTTCCTCCTCTTCTTCTTCATCTGGCTGCTCCCGTTAGAGGTCGCATCATCACACCCTATCCCTGCATCCTCTGTCCTCACAATTGCAGGTGATCGTGAAATATTTAGGAGGGCAGAATTTTTACAAACTGACTTGTTGCAGTGATGACATCCTATTACAGCACCCCACAATTCAGTGAGCTCTTTAGAACAACCCATTCCTTACAACTGTTTGCAAATGCAGATTGTATGGCTAGGTGCTTTTTTTAAACCCCTGTAACAATGCAAAGGATCCAAACACCTGAACTCAGTGACTAAGAGGTCGATATAATCTACATTCGCTTGGATTCAAGGATTAACTGATCAGATTTTGGTAGTTAAATTAAAGATGAACTGATTAAAGATGAACTGAGTGTCCTTGTGGTGCAGTGGTTTACACATTGGCCTTCCAAGCAAAAGGCCCCTGGTTCGATTCCAGGTGAGGACACAAGCCCCTCTCACCATGGAGGGTTGCGTCAGGAAGAGCATCCAGTGTAAAACCTGTGCCAAATTACCAATGCAGATGGCTCAGTCTGATGGTCAGAGGTTGAGAACTGAGGACTGCTGATGTGGCATTGGTTCAATACTTGTGTGTATATAAATACCCCAAAAAAGAGTGTGTTGAGATTTGATTGTAAATCCTCCATTGGGGGATTAATAAACTGCCTTCTTCTTTGAATCTTGTGGATTTCAGGATGAACTGATTGAAATTAGCTCATTGAACTCACAAATCCACTTCTGATCATATCTCATGAATTCATTTTTACAAAATTTCAAACTCATGCCTAAAAAGTCAAACTAATATCCCAAAGCTCACAGATCAGTTTAGCTGTGACATAATAATGTTCTGCAAAAATGACTTTTCTGGCCAAAATAAACATTTTTAACAGAAAGGCAGGCTGTGGCTCTATTTCACATTTGGTGACACACTGAATTGGTGGCACTAATCTCCAGTGCCCACCTATTACATTGCTTCATTCTTCACTATGTCTATTTGTGTGTACAGACATAGCTGTATATTGCAACTTGATAAACTGGTGAAGACATGCAGCAGTCAGGCAGTAAGTAATTCTAGTTCTCTAGTTTACTTCCAGAGATAGCAGGATCAATATCTCATTCCTTTCACTAGAAAAATCGAGTTGAGATGGCTATTTACTCTGAGAAAATGGTCTTTTCAGGAAATCAGACATGTTTACATGTAGTATGATAACCTGCTGTTTGTAAATATTTTGGTGCATGTGTCAGAGGCTGACAGATCTGTACAAAGCACTGTGGCCCTTAAAAAAGCACAAATGAGTTTTTTTAATTAATACATCATTCAAAGACAAGAATTACAGCTTTATGCTAACTTCTTTGTGTTTCCTGAAAAAGCAAAGCACATCTATGCAAAGTCATCCCCACAGGGGAGTGAAAAAAACAGGAAAAACAAATACTTGTCATTATGAGCAACATCTTTTTTTTTTTGCTGTTTTTTGGCTGGTATGCTGTTTTCAGTTGATAGCCAAATCATTATTATGACAACCTCAGATGACTCTCTCAGTGCAGTTTTTGACTACTTAAAGCACAAATGACCTTTTCTTATTCTTATTCTTCTTTCGGCTGCTCCTGTTAGGGGTCGCCACAGCAGATCATCTGCCTCCATCTCACCCTATCCCTGCATCTTCTTCCCTCACACCAACCCTCTGCATGTCCTCCTTCACT
>VUQH01029565.1:2978-13118 GCA_015106775.1 Etroplus canarensis | reverse complement strand
CCAATTAGATCCTCTCTTACAACAAAGGAAATGTTAATCAAATTATTTGCGAGAAAAAGCAAATCTGTGTGTGTGTGTGTGTGTGTGTGTGTGTGTGTGTGTACAAGTACAAAACAAGAAAATTGTCTATTGCCACATAAAAAATAAATAGCCACATCACAGTCAAATAAACCATATTTACAGTTTTAGTGGTTACCTTTCCAAGCCCAGGGGTATCTTTGATCTTGTTGGCTGCACGGAGGAGGCAGGGTGGAGCTGGAGGAGGAGCCATCAACAGGGTGGAGCTAAAATTGGTGGGGAAGAGAGGGGGGTCACATGTTGGCGATGGAGATGCCACTGGGGCTGTGACTGCAGATGTCTTCTGCTTCTTCTTTTTGGATGCTAAGTTTAACTTTTGTGCAGCTCTGAGAGAGAGAAAAGCAGAGAAAAAGAGGAGGAGAAAGAAGAGGAGACAGCAGTCAACCAATCATGTAATTATTCCTAAACTATACTTTCACATTGTCAAAACAGTACAAACAATGAATAATCTCAGAAGAGAGATGGCAGAAGGACAAAAAGGATGATGGTACATATGCATACACATATGAATCTGCTTACTTCCTGATAGTTTACCAGTGTAAAACTATGGCAAATATGCAAACATTGCAACGAGAACCCAACACCATAGCCTTCAACACATGCGCACACAAACACATCCACATTGCTGTTTACATATGTAGCAGCATCTGGATAGGGAGTGGTTCATTTCTCTTCTTGCTACTCAATTCCCTGCGGCATTCAGCTCAAAAGAAGCCACCAGAAATTATATTTATATATGCTCCAGCTTCTCTCCTTTCTCTTCTTGTTTTTAACTTTAACTTCTGAACTTCTAAATCTCACTCTCACTCTCCTTCTCCTCAACTTCTGTTCTTGCATTCCTTGTCCTACATGTCTGCTTCTCCCAGAACAACAAATTTTTAGTCTAACTTTTCTAACACCCCTCTCTAACTCTCTTACTTCCTTTCCTAGTGGAAATACTTTATATCCATATTACAGGCAGAATTTCTGTACTAGGCACAATAATTTTCTCCCATCTTTGTGCCTTTAACAAAACTGTCATGTTCAAATTTAGGTTTTTATCTACTTGAAAAGATGCATATTTATTGGTGTATGATGGATGTAAATAGACAGCTTGTGAGCACCAGTCCCTCTTACCTAACAACAGACCCTGCACACAAAAATATGTTCTATGTTCAGCAGTAATTATTATGGATGTACAGTTAGTTGTACATTATGTACATTCTCCAATATAACCCTGACTGATATAATGGTGGAAGAAAGGGTAAGTGAGCATGTTTGAGGACAAAAGGAAATAAATCTGTTGGCAATAATTCACCCCAGGGATTTAAGGCTTAAGTAAAAAAAATTCTTGAGTCCAAGTATCTCTGTTTTTCCTTCTTTACAATTAGAGAAGTCACAACGAACAGTGGCAGATTTCCAGACTTAACATGCAGCATCAGTATCAATCACATTGCAGAATTAAAGAGCTCTAAAACAGCACAGGCAGGGATTCCTACTCTGTTCTGTTTTAATCTATCCCCGTATATATTTCTAAGATTATAAAAAGAGAGAAAGAGAGAGTGAGAGACCTTGCGCTCTGGCACGCTCTCTGTCAGAGCCATATTCTCACACCATTGGCTTTCAATTAACTGCAGCAGGTTACAGAAATGAGAGCAAGGGGGAGAGTCAGCAAAAGGAGAGAGAGTAAGAGAGAGAAAGAGAAGAGAGGGGAATGAAGAAAGCTGTGGATTCAGTGACCCGTAGAACGATGAATCGTTTCACCATTTGACTAACTCCTTGGAGATTTGGGTGAGAATCTGTGTTGTGTGTGTGTGTTTCTGAATGAATGTCTGTGTGTGAGTGTATACTGTATACAACAAACCTCCACAAGAAGACCACTAATTGGTTTTACACTGTGTGTAAGCTAAGCTTATATACCGCAGAAAATACATTCACTATCAATTACAGGTTTTCTCATGATATCAGCATAACAGTGTACCTCCCATGTTAAATGCAGAAGATTACTGAAAACTACTGTATCATGAAGATAATAATGGGGTTAGTCAAAACTGTGGATTCATTGTGGCATAAGAAAAATGTTTAAATTAAGATCTATGGTTTAATTTCCATGAAAAAATTATAAAAACAGGCCACTGCAGTGCTGCTGATAGTTGTTGGATGCGACTTTACAGTGATGGATTCATACACACTGTGTTGCAGGAGATTCCTACTTGTGGCATGCAGCATTCACAGATAAGCACTTTTCTTGCATGTATGCTCATTTGTGAAAGAGCTGCTCCTTGGGCAAATCATTTATAATTTTCTTTTGTGGCTGTTTGCATCCTTTACATCCTCTAGCCATATCAGTTTCATAATGCATGCATGCATCTATTGACATCTGTGCATCAGTGCTATTACCCAATTATTGTTTTCTCTCACCCCGACTGGTTTAATCTGCAGCACAAGTGAAGCACGGTAGACACACCACCTAACTGGTTCCATTTAATGACAAGTGGCCTGGGATTTGGATAAGTGGATCTATTTCAATCTAACCCTAAAGTGAAGGGCACTTTTTCCATCCATCAACTGTTCCATCCTTTCACCCTGTTTCCTTAATTCCTCCACTCTTGTCCATGTTTCGTTTTCCTCCTGTTATTTCAATCCCTCTCACTCTAAACCAATCCCTGTGTCTTACCCTTTATTTTACTCTTCTCTCATTATTTTTTATCTTTCATCCTTTGCTGTCTTCTTCTCTGCCCTCTATATATCCACCCATCCGTCCCACCATCCATTCAGCCTTCCTTACATGTATTGATTCTCTCAGCCGCTCATGCCTCTCATCCCCTTGGCCCCTTCAAGCATCTTTCGCTTGTTAAAAAGCAGCACAGGTCACAAATAGCCGAGCTAGTAGCATGCTTCTGCTTTATCTGTTTTTTTTTTCCTTTCACACAACTACAAACACTTTCAACTGAAACACACCAACAGCTGATTTATGGCTGGTGTCCTTTAGCAGGTGTTATTGGTTGAGTAGCTAATTACATTCTTTTTAGCAGACCATCAGCTGAAGAAGATACAGGGAGAGACAGAGAGCAATGGTGAGAGTGTGAGAGTATTGGGGGGGTTACTGAAATAGACAGAAGAGTGGCTTTCCTGACATTATCTACTGACATGTACATGGAATGTACACAGCTTGCCAAAGACTCCCTTATTAAAATGCCCATTTTAAGATTAAAAAAATGAACAGGTTTCGAGCCAGCTTAAAGAAAAAGCTGATAGCTAGTTTCTTGCTTCATTACTTGTGTTGGGTTAATTTTTTTATAACTCACCAATTTAGATTTTGTTAAAGTTTAAAGTTAGTGGTCTGGCTGCTTTGGTCAACAGTTGTGCAGACATGGGCATCTGTAGCCAGAACTAGACCACTTCATTGTGCTTGTGCTGTTAGTGTATCATGGGACAAATCCACTATATGGACAAAGTATTAGGCCACCTACACATATCACCTACAGGAGCTTTTATGATATCCCAACCTAAATCCACAACATGGATTTGGTCCTCCTTTTGCAGCTAAACACCAAACTCATTCAACCATCTCTATATGGACCTTGCTTTGTGCACTGGGTCATGATGGGACAGAAAAGGGCCTTTTTCGAACAAAGCTAAATTGTCCAAAATGTCTTGGTAAGCTAAGGCAATATGGTTTCCTTTCACTTGAACTAGGGGCCCAGGTTAGCCCCAGAAAAACAACCCCATAGCACTCCTCAACCAAACTTTACCGTTGGCACAATCCAGTCAGGCAGGGAATGTTCTTCTGGCATTCACCAGACGCAGACTCATCTGTCAGCCTGCCATATAGAAAAGTGTGATTCGGCACTCGACAGAACACATTTTCGCTCCCCCAGAGTCCAGTGGTGGCGTGCTTTACACCACTATATTATGCTGGTGATGCAGAGCTTGCATGTAGCTGCTTCACCGTGAAAACCCAAGCTCCCAGCTCACGGTTTTTGTGCTGATGTTAATGTTGGACATTTGGATTTCTGCGGTTATTGAGTCATTAGAGTGTGGGCATTTTTTACACACTATATGGCTCAGCCCCACTCTGAACTTTATGTGCTCTGCCACTTTGAGGCTGAGTGGCTGTGGTTCCTAAACGCTTCCACTTTACAATAATACCACTCAAGTTTGATCATGGAATATCTACAAGTGAAGAAATTTCATGAAGTAAGTATTTCCAACAGTTGCATCCTATTACAGTGCCACACTTGAATTCAGTGAGCTCTTTAGAATGACCCATTCTTTCTTAATGTTTTTAAAGACAGACTGCATGCCTAGGTGCCTGATTTTATACACCTGTGGCAATGGGACTGAATGATTAAGGGGTGTGACCTAATACTTTTGTCCATTTTGGCTTGTTATGTTTGAGCCCAACCATTTGTACTCTAGTTTTGGTAGCTGACATTGAAGTATTTTTTTTTGTATGTTACTTAGCACTAATTATTTCTAAACTTCACCCATACATGCATATTGCTCACCAGATTAGCTCGTCTAAATACGATAACTTCTGGCTCCAAATAACCCGCATGGTGGAGGCCAGAAAAACTAAAGTTTATGCTTTATTTGTCTGAAGGCTATGTAAAGAGAAGCAGCACTGTACCTTTGTCCAGTGTGTCAAAATTTTAATGACATCAATTCACAATTCATAGTGGAAAATCGAAACTAATCTAACTCATAGTGGAAAAGGCAAGTATAAAAACAATGAACAGCACTTGTATCACACTTGAATAGTGAATAGGTTCTTATCGCCATATGTGGTGTACAAAAGTGGTCCCAAAGCGATTAGGCAGTTGATATGGTAATTTGTTTACCACTGTTCGACTATTTAAATCACCAATCTACCATTATGATAAGTGGCTAATTGGTCCCCCATTATCATTTGATGGAATGCTTCTTTTTAAAGAATACAGAAGAGAGACAGAGAGAGGTAAATGGGACAGTGAAAGAAACAGCAGCCCCCAGTATCACTGCCATCCTCCATCCGAAATAACAACGCCTTACCAATTCACCAATTCCTTTGGGACCTATTCATTTACTCAGCTACCTCCAGCAGCACACAGACACACACACACACACAAAGCCAGCCAAATCCCCAAAGATCCTATCCTCGGAGCATGCAGTAAAAAATTCCTTCACTGATAGAAACTCCCTTCCCCCAGTGAGTAAGAGCATGCACACACCACTGCATGTCTCTATCCTCTGGCCCAGCAACCCTCTGGGGACACTGCAGCACAGGGAAGATGTAGTGCTACTGTGTGAGTATGACATATTCACAGAAAAATTGCTATTAATGAAAGATATTACTCACATACGCATTAGCAAAGGTAAAGGAAAGGTCAGTGTGGCAACTGAGAAATTGTTAATAAAAAGAGGAAAAGAGGTACAAAAGAACAATAGGAAAGGAAGAATGAAAGAAAGGAGAGAGCAATTAAAGAGAGAAGGGATAGAAATAGGGTTGAAGGAAGAGAGGGGATCAGGTGAAAGGAGATATGGTGGACACAGGGATTTTACAGTGTGATGTCAGTGAGCAAGTGAGTGTGTGTTTGTGTGTGTGTGTGTGTGTGATAAGAGTGTCTGTAAGCAGTTCACATCTGAGGGTAAAGACCAAGCAAGGCATAGGATTTAACCCCACTGCATGACTGCATCCCCTGATGTAAACACACACAGTCAAAAATCAAAGGTGACACATGGTGAGTACATTGGTATTTCTATGCCAATTAAACTGAAATCCTTAACAGACCCAAAATGTGCAACTTGTGCAAATATTTTGAAAGTTCTAAACATCTGAAAGTTCTAAATGGCAAACAACACAGACTTGCTAATATGTGGCCTAAAATGGGAGAAAAAGACACACGCAGAACTATATATCTACAAACACTTATAGGGTGAACCATTAAACAAATTGGGTTCATACTCATAACCTGACCAAAGACAGCTGGCTTTATGTTTGGAATGTCAGCCAGATGTGCATGAGTTTGTGTGAAATGGCCTTGATACCTGACAGTTCAAGAGGTCAAAGAAAGAACACTCAAAGTGTGTGTGCACGTGTTTGCGTGTGTTCCCATACAATTTACGAGTTGTGTCTGGTTGCCAGAGCTTTGAAAGACAGAGCATTATGTCTGCTGCACTGAAGCACGACAGTTCTGTATCAAATGCACACACACACATTTCATTATCTGCAGATTTAGAGAAGAGAAGATGCCTATGAGTGAGAAGGAAAACCATCAGTATCATTTAAAATGTGATTTAAAGCAGCTCATTAGCTACGACATTTCAGCAATGCTTCAGACACTGTGACACACTCATAGTCTGGTGTCATCCATGAATAATTTACTTGTTCATTTTGAGCTTGCCATGTTTTTTCATCAATAATTTACCCATATTACCCGTGTCTTATTTATGTTGTGCTACTCTGCATTTCTCAAGATTTGATTACACAGTTCATCGAAGACTGATGACTGGATTGTTGATATACACACAAGCCAACCAAGAAATAGGTGAGTACACTTTTGTGCATTATACTGTATAATAATATTCAATTTTTCCATTATCTTCATCGTACAATGAGGTTGTTTGTCAGCCCATTATTTTATTCCTTCTGCTTTATTAAACCAATTGAGAAACATCATAGAAGAATGCAATGAATGAAGGGATGTCTAGACTTTTAAACTCAGAATGAACTAAACCAAATGATAAGTTTCACATAAATAGGCTAATAAGATTACCTTTCCTGTGTAACAGTAATTCTACTACTCTAAAAGTACAACAGATGCAGTGCTTGCTTTGAGAGTGTTGATGGAGAAGTACAGAGAAGGTCAGAAAGAGTTGCACTGTGTCTTTGTGGTTCTAAAGAAAGCATATGATAGGGTGCCAATAGAGGAACTGTGGAATTGTATGAGGGAGTCAGGAGTGGCAGAGAAGCATGTGAAGTTGGTGCAGGACATGTATGAGGACAGTGAGACAGTGGCGAGGTGTGCAGTAGGAGTGACAAGGGAGGGTTCAAGGTGGGGGTGAGATTACATCAGGGATCAGCTCTGAGCCCCTTCCTGTTTGCAATGGTGATGGACAGATTGACAGATGAGATCAGGCAGGAGTGTCCGTGGACTGTGATGTTTGCAGATGACATTGCGATCTGTAGTGAGAATAGAGAAAAGGTGGAAGAGAGTCTTTAGAGGTGCAGGTATGCACTGGAGAAAAGAGGAATGAAAGTCAATAGAAGCAAGACAGAGTACATGTGCATAAATGAGAGGTAGGCAGGTGGAGATGCAAGGAGTAGAGGTGGTGAAGGTGGATGAGTTTAAATACTTGGGATCAACCATCCAAAGCAATGGACAGAGCACAAGAGAGGTGAAGAGAGTACAGGCAGAGTGGAGAAGGGGAAAACAAGTGTCAGGGGTGCTTTGTGATGGAAGGATAGCAGCAAGATTGAAAGGGAAGGTTTATAAGAGAGTAGGTCTAAAGACTGTGGCACTGATGAAAAGACAGGAGGCAGAGCTGGAGGTGGCAAAATTGAATATGTTGAGATTTTGCTGGGAGCGACCAGGAGGGACAGGATTAGAAATGAGTACATCAGAGGGACAACTCAGGTTGAGAAGTTTGGAGATAAGTCAGAGAGGCAAGGCTGAGATGGTTTGAAAACATTCAGAGGAGGGATAGTGGACATTTTGGCAAAGGATGTTGAAGGAAGGTGGAGCTTCCAGGCAGGAGGAGAAGAGGAAGACCATGGAGAAGGTACATGGATGTAGTGATGGATGTGGTGACGGAGGACATGCAGAGGGTTGGTGTGAGGGAAGAGGATGCAAAGGATAGGGTGAGATAGAGGAGGATGATCTGCTGTGGTGACCCCTAAGAAGAAACAATAATTCTACTGTACTACTCTACAAAATGCAAGTGACTGCCACAATTGTAATCACTGTGGGATTATATCAATTCAGTACTACAATATTGTGAATATCACTAGAATATTCTGTGGCTGCCTGTGTTTGTAATTTGTCACATTTAATCGCGTTTTAGTCAAACAAAAACACAAACCACAATAGTAAGGAAAAAAGAACAAATTCAACAGATGGCATATTCACAGAGCTAGAGAGAAATGCATTACTATACCTGATTGTGTTAATTTACAATGCCTGCTTATTAGAATGGTATGTTGGAGTGTACAGATCAGATGAAACTGTCATGTTTGCAGCAAATTCGACCTGAATGCAGACTCTGAAACAGACACAACTGTAACAGAAAGCAAACCTTTATTTGTTTGCTGATATGCAGTCCATAGAATAGACAGAATGGCAATGTACTGGTACTTACATAGTGCTTTTCTACTCTGAGCACTCACAGCACTTTTTACTACAAGCCTCATTCACCTGTTCACACACACAGTCAAACAGTGCTTTATTCTACACCTTCAGCACGTTCTAACTTTCATGCTCACACTCACACTGATGGATGCATTGGGAGCAATTCGGGGTTAAGTATCTTGCCCAAGGACATTTCGGCATGTGGACTGGAGGAGTCTGGGATCAAACTACCAACCTTCCAAATGATGGACAACCAGCTCTACCTCCTGAACTCAAGCCACTCACCAGAATAATAAACATCAAGGAGCACGCTCATGTTGGGGAACAGCACTGAGAACATTTTAATTGGCTAATGATGCTATGAACTGTATATACCTAAATTACCTAAGTTTCATTTTATCTTTACTTACTTATTTTTCTTTATTATATTTTATATTTTATTTATTGTTCTCATCTTATCTTAAAGAGGAAGTCAACTGAATTTCCTTGTACTATGTACAGTATAATGACAATAAAGATCATTCATTCATTCACACACAAGGCACAGGACAGAATAGGCTACCAAAGTAAAACAAAAAGTGAATAACAATCAGAGACTGAACTTAATAGAAGGATGAGAACACAGGAGGATGAGACAGGGAAGACACAGATGGAACTAAAAGATAAAACAAGGCCTATACCTAAAATAAACCTAGAACTAAGGCTCAGACCATAAACTAATAACTTACAACAAACAATACTAAGAACAAAGAAAACTCCGAAAGATCATAAAAATAATCCAACATTGCAAACTCCAACACACAATCCAAGGACCACGACAGTAACAGACGATCTGCCTGGCTTTCATCCACAGTATAACTCTTACCTGGCGAAGAAAGAGGCAGCGGCAGAGGTGGCAGTTGGTGCTGTGGTGGTTGCAGCTGGAGTATGAGAGGGAGAGTTTGTATGTGGTGATGAATTTGTGTGCGAGGGAGAGTGTGTGTTGTAGCGGTTCAGGGCAGCTTCAGTAATTCCTTCTCTTGAGGCCTCTGGGATCATCTGGGAGATCTGATGAAAGACACAGACATTTTACTATAATTCAGAAAACCAACAAGGGTTAGATGATAAATAAAAACACTAATTAATTAACAATACCCATATGGCCTGCAAACTGAGACACTGTGGATGGGCACTTCACATTTCATTACATGATAAATTATGCAGGAAAAATAATACATTTTCTTGTTTTAGGCAGCACTGGTGCAAGGCTCGAATTTTTTTTAATTGTTCAATTGGCTTAGATACACAGAAAATGCATGCAAGCACACACGCGCACGTGCACGCACACAAGTTACAGGTGTAGTGACAGCTGGACAAGATTTAAACCTGTTTCCTCATATGTGTGGATCTCTCTGTACAATTAACTATATTAATGTTTATGATCAGTGTTAACAATTCTCACAAGAATCCTGTGAAAATATACAACCCATCAAAGACACAGTGACAGAGGACAAGAACAGAAGAGTGAAGGACAAATCACAAACAAACTTGGGATGTGCAACAAAGTCATTATCATTTTCACCACTCCTCTCTCCCACCCAGTTGGAGGTGGTAAGAGTTTTTCTCCTTACTTTGATCACAAGTTTATGTATGTACTTCATGACAGACAAATTGCACACACACACACACACACACACACACACACACACACACACACACACACACACACACACACACACACACACACACACACACACACACACTCTCTCTCCCC